>JAKVIS010006506.1:0-10404 GCA_033119425.1 Bufotes viridis
ATTTACAATAAATCCTAATTATTTGACAATAATGGTATTTTTCCACTTTGTACCAAGCCCTTAACACTTTGCTGTAAATGGGCGTCTACAGCTTGCCGACTGGAACCCAGGGTAAAATGATATTTCCCCAATATTCCTCCAAAAAGCATGGGGGGTCAATGCAAAAGCTGTACCTAGAACAAATATAAGACTGCTGTTCAGGACTGGTCATTATATTTTCTGAAATAAATCCATTTCAGCTGTAAGGAGATGAGCCAGTGTCTATGATGAGCCTGATCAGATGATCTGCATACGTTGGCGCTATACGAATATATATTACGCCTGTTATACGGCTTCCACATAGGCACTAGTGCTTCCAGTCTCCATGAGTACAGCTGCTCAAGAAAGAAGTAGTAAAGGGCTGTGAAGCCATCAGAATCTCCATGTGGAATGTCTCAGGTGCCCCTGAAGGTCACAAAAAAAAAGCATGAAAACCTCACACTTAGGGCTCATTCACACAAACGCATGTGTTCAGTTTCCGTATTGTGGACCGCATATGTGGATCCGCAATAAACGGACACCGTTCCATGTGCATTCCACATCATGGATGCAGACCCATTCACTTCAATAGGTCCGCAAATCAGGAGATGCGGAGCGGTGCAGAACGGAACCCTACGGAGTGCTTCTTTCCGTACCGCAAAAAGATAGAACATGTGCTATCTTTTTGCGAAACGGAGGAATGCGGACCCATTCAAGTTGAATGGGTCTGGATCCGTCTCAGAGGCCTCACGAATGTTCTCCGTGCATTGGGGACCGCAAATTGCACGGAACGGAACACATACGTTTGTGTGAATGAGCCCTTATTACGAGGGCCTGTGTAAGATACAAATGATAAATCTCATCTGAATAGCTGTGGATTCGCCCTCACGGACTTTGGTGCTGCCAATTGGCAGCGTTCTACAGTACCAGCAAAGTAGATGAGATTTTAAGAAAATTTATCGACACTCTGGGTACAAAACCCGCACCGTTAAATGACCCACGGTGCAGATTGGACATCTACAGCATGTTTATTTTAACTGCGGATCTCCCCCGCGGATTTCACCCTTTGCAATAGACAGTCCGCTGGCTTTCCTGTGGCAAAAACCACACTCAGTACATGCAGTTTTTCTGGCGCTTTTTATAGTGGTTTTTGAGACTGAACTTTTTTGGACATACCCTTACAGTCCTTTTTCATGGCTCGACTTGGGGCCATAAAAGACATACTGATCAGCAATATAACAAGTTCATCAAGGACATTTCAAATGTATTGAAGCAAACTGAAAAGGGAACAATGAGTGTTTGTATGGTCACTTGCCCCTATTCAGTTTGCATATTGTTGGCAGCACATGTCCCTGTGTAAACAGATGAGCTGCTGACCAGCTGCTTGTATAAAAGTGCCCATCACGGGACAAATGGCGTTTGCTTCCCTGTCACGCGATTGCTGCCCTGTTTATACAGTTCAGTGATTTGCTCAACCAACTATCGTCCTGTGTAAAGTGCCCCTTAGAGGGGCCGACAATTGAACAGATCATCGCTAATCAGCGTTACTAGTAACACTCAACAGCGATGATCTGGCGGTGTAAATGCACCGCCGATTACCCAATGAATGCTCGTTCATGGGGTAAATGTATCTTTTGCGCAGCACATCGTTTCCGAGTGGGAGATCGTGCTGTGTAAGCGTGATCTGCTGCCGGGAAACAACGAGACAGTATGGGGAAGAGCGATGGCATTAGCAATCACTCCTCCACATACTCTGGAGGAGATCACTGCATGTAAATGCCCCGTTCATCTCCGCTAGCGATCAGCAGATTGTCGGGAAGGAGTGCTTCCATCCCGACAATCTGCTAGATTGTTGTCCCATGTGGAGGGACCATAAAAGGGCGCTCCCTTAGGTTTGTTTCACACATGCTGACAAACTGCCCGAAACAGCACTGATCGATGATATAATTGGTCAATCGGCGTTCACTTCCCTCTGCAATTATCTGGAAGGGTCTGAACAAAGTCTCACTCTTCCAGGAATTGCAGCAACAAGTCTGCTCCGTGAGAACAATTGTCGCGATCATAGGGAAACCTACAAACATTTGGGAGGAAACTGCTCAAATAACAATTCCCATTGACAGCAAGAGAAATTTAGACTATGGTACTAGCAAGCGGACAGTTGTATTAATACACCTCCAGCTACACAATATTGGAGAATGCAAAATGAGGTCTACAAAAGTAAGCAACAACAATGGTATCATTCTGGAAGTGGCCATTTTTCCCACTTCGGGGCCAAGCCTCATAAACAACTGCTGCACATACCATCGCTGGATCCATTATCTTACCTGAAATAAAGCAGGGGGCACTTGTTTTTTCGCAAGATGAGCTTGTACGTGGTCTACAGCTTGTTTGGAGAATGGCTACGGACAAACAATGACATGGTAATTATCTCTTGCTTTATATATTCAGCCCTATAAATATATGTACAGTATGTACACAGGCCAGCTCAAGGAATAGCGACGCATCCACCAGCACACCCTAGGGCTGTGATGGCTAACCTCCGGCACCCCAGCTGTGGTACAACTACAACTCCCAAGATGTACACTTGCTTGGCTGTTCTCAGCACTCCATAGAAATGAATGGAGCATGCTGGGAGTCGTAGTTTCACCACAGCTGGAGTGCCGAAGGTTAGCCATCACAGCTCTAGGTCATCATCTGACAACTTCCCTTCAATGATATATAGGTGTTTGTGTCACTTCATCACAAGTACACACAAGCAAACACATCATACGTGTACAGTATAAACATCAATACAATAATTACCTGCCGTGTAGATGAACATCATTTACCAGATAAAATAAGATGAAGGCTTAGCACAGTCACCATGTTAGGTGCTCGCTGATCTCTATGTGACTGAATCCCAAGGGCAGGTTGTGAAATGCAGAGCTGATCCTATCTGACCACTTATTGCATGAAGCAATTTGTTAGTGACAACTCCATTTTGTAACCAATTCCCTAGAGCATGCACTCGCAGCTTATAGGCAGCACACCAAGGACAAAGCAAGAACTGGAACAAGGAGCAGGAAACTTACAGCCTTCAGAATCAACAGTACAGAATCCTGGGGTAGCTTTAATAATGAAAACGTGCCCGCATCTTTGGACTAAAACTACACCAACTTGGATGTGCTGTAAACTTAGACTAGATGGTTTTTTGGCACACTGACAAAATTCTAGTATAAATCTGGAACAGGATTTACGATACTCCAAATTTACAAAGGTCTATGCGCAGAATAGTAAACTTGTCTAACATTAAGACTGCGATTCGTACTCTTAGACAGTGTAAAGTAGGACACTATTAGTAAGTCTGCCCCATTGTCTCTAGCACTACGCACTATACTGCACGGTAAATATACGGATATAATGCTACATATTTACAGAAATGCATACAGGGAATATTAATACTATATTTATATAATTATATATAAATAGAAAATATATACAAAAATGAAGCCAGCATTTTACATTAAAAATGCCCCCATTGGCTGCCCCCCATCGGCAGATGTTTTGATCCGTGCGACAGGCAGATGGGGAGTGAGGTAAGTATAATCTATATGAGCGGCTCGGGCATTAGGGGGCATGTTTTAGAAATTGGATAACCCCTTTAAAGGCTATGATTGCATTTTACTCATTTTGGGCTAAAAAACAAAACAAAACATTTTTTCAATTGGTCTTATGTGTTAGCTTATAAGAATAGAAAAAAAAAATACTGGTGTTTTTATAATCATAGCTTTCAGAGCAGATCTCAATGCGGTGAAGCTATAGTACATAGAGTATATGATATGTAGATGCAATGACACAGCTTTACCCTCAGGATGTCTAGCCCTCTCCATCAAGGGGAGGGGGGAGTGTGCAGAGCACAGGGGGTGTTACATTGCAGTGCTCAAAGGGTTCAGTCCTGCCTCCTGGTGCTTGAATTTCTCCCTTGCATATGAATAAAATGCAGATTTCTCTACAGCTGTTCAGCATACAGACAAAAGAAAAATATATGAGTTTAAATCAACACGATGAGCCCTACCAGCCAGTATGTTTGGTTTAATAGGATTGATCCTAGTGACAAAGCCGCTCTAAGACATGACCTATGCAAATGTTTCATTCTCTTAAAGGATATCCAATCCCTGACCACAATGGCCTATCCACAACTATCTCCAGAACAGGATAATCCTTCCCACCTGATGATGCCAGTTAAGGCATGTGCAACATGTTGTCAGAGAATGAATGGCTATGCTCTGTCCATTCACTTCTGTAAGAGTTAGCTGAGCAAGCATGCCTGACTTTTTGCATGACTCCCATAGAAAGATGCTTCCACATTGTCTTGGCAGTCTCCATTACTTCTATTTATTCTTTGCCTGGATGTGGTAGCCAGTCACCTTGAAAGGTGTTACCCACAGTAGTGATCCTATTTATCTGGTTGCCGCTACTGGGTTTGGTCTAGGTCGCCCCTGGGCCGGCCCTTCCTCACCCTGCAGTGATGAAATTAGCATCCACCGACAGAAGAACACGTGACCACTACTGCCAATCACTGGCTGCAGTGGTGACCTGCTTCCCTTTGCGTCACATGACCATTTGTAAGTACGATCACCCCCATAGGTCCGGCCTCTCTGGGAGGTTTTCAGTCTCGGATAACCCCTTTAACGTTACTGTATTACCAATCATAAGATATTCACATAATCAATATGGATATGGAAACATGAATTGCTGTTCTTTGGTCACAACAGTAGTCGAGATAGGCTTTAAAGTGCAACTGTCATTTTGGTTTATTTTTAATTCAGTGTAGGGACAGATACGTAAAACATTTTTGTAATATACTTTATTACAGAAAGATGTTTCTTTGTACTAGAAAGCAGTGTAAAGGGTCTTCTTAGTAAAGCTCAGACTGAGCGTTTCTAAGGAGATTGTCTTCAGTTGTACTGAGCGCTAAAGACTCCTTTATGTAGATGTCAGATAGGCAGTGTGATGGGTAATGATAGGGCACATATACATAACAGTCAGTGACTGGGGTCGTGACAAGAGACAGACTGGAAGCTTCTGTATGTTACACACAGGCATCTTCAGTGGTCAGTAAAATGCTGAAGACAGATTCTCCTTAGAAACTTTGAGCTTTGCTAAAAAGACTCTTTACACCGTTTTCTAGTACAAAGAAACATCTTTCCCCAAGAAAGTAAATTACAAAAATGTTTAACATCCTTGTCTCTACACTCTATTATTAAAAATAAACTGAAACAACAGTTACACGTTATACAGGTAAACATTTGGCAAACCCCAATTGTATAAGCCCAGTAGTTAGACCATCAAATGGAGTATCTGGCATTATAGTGAATAGTGTTGAGCGAACTTGTGTTTTCATACACATAACTTATGGTCCGTGGTAGGGGAGTCCATAACGGAATTCTTACATAACCCAAACCTTGTACGCCGAACTTGAAAACACAAGTTTGCTCATCCCAAATAGTGAATCTGAAGGCTGTTCAGAGTGGGGGAAAACCTCTGCTCGCTCACTACATTTTGCCTTATATGCCTGGAGACCAAGTGCCAGCTTTAAGCAAACGCTGCCTGAAAGATAGGAAGATAAAAGAGAATACTTACATGTGAACAAGATAGTAGCTCTTTCATTATATACGTGTCATAAATCTGTCGACTTCTACAAAGGCGGTCCTCCTCCGAATCCAGCTTCTCGTACTCTTTTATCTGAAAGCGAGAGAGGTGATCAATGCCTCGTGTCAACTACAACTTCTTGGCATTTTGTAATATTCATTAATTCAGGGCAACAAAGTATGTAGAAGTAATAGAAGATGGTCTAATTATAAATCACCCCTGGCTAGCAAATAGGTAACTCCGCTCAAAGTAGGTGAAAAACATTAAAAAGAAATTAAAGGGATTCACGGAAGAACGTGGAGTAAATGCCACAGCGTGTCTGTTCTTCTCAATCCATTGTATGTTAGAAATAGTCAATAACGGATCTAAATTATGTTAATTAAAAAATATACCAGTAATGCAAACAAATGCTACTGAAAATAACGCTAGCACATTGTACTCCACCACTGGATCATTTTCTTAAGGGCATAGCAACATCAAAGTCCATTAAGGTGCAGGATTGTTAGGATTTTAGCCTATAATCCATAGAAGAGTGGAATTATTCTATAGCCTGCACTTTGAATACCCAAATGCGGCAAGTCAAACAATTTTATATATTTTCACCTTGTAGGATCCGTTATAAACAAGAACTACAATCTGTCAGATCCACCGGACGATTGATACTGATTCACTGTGGGATCCATCGGGTTCCAGTACAGTGTCCCATGTTGTTGACAAGACCTGCAAAGCCTCCTAACCTGACATCTTGAAGAGGTTTTCCCATTGACAATACTTACCTCCTAACCATAAGACAGGGCATACGTGTCAGATCACTGAGGGCCCTGCAGTAGAAACTCTAGGGATCATGAGAACTAAAGTCCTGGAGTTCTTCATGAGAATGGAGTAGTGGTGCACATGAAATTCTATATGACTGCCAGAAACAACACGAGCGCTGCACTCAGCAATCCCATAAAAGTGAACAGAGCCATGGTCATGTATGTGCACCAATGCTTCATTCTCATGATCGTTGGAGTGCCCAGCAGCAGGACCCCCCAGCAATCTTATCCCTTGTGAACAGGGGATAAAAAGTAGTGCTACTGGGAACCCCTTTAAAGTTGTCCAAATAATTGCTAGCAGCCCTGATACTCCCATAAATAGGTCCATTCAGCTCAGCCAAAAGTACATCTTTTAATACCAAAATGGAGACCCCCTTTGTGACTTCATGGGTCAGGCAGTGTGAAATAAATTACTTCCTATGCAGTAGTAAAAACTGGAACAAATGGCAAATAAACACAATGTGTATAACCTACTTTACAAGATTAAGGGGATAACTTTCCATTTTTGCAAGAGTCTGCATTGCCGTAATTTGCTCCAAATTTATCAGGCGCCACACAATGATAAAGCTGGTGCATCTTTAAAGAGGTTCTCAGACATTGGGAGCTCCCCTGTCTAGGTGCTCTCCTCCCTGCTGTGGTGAGTGGTGATGCATCCAGGCACAGCACGTGACTACTGCCACCGGTGAGGCCACTGATCGGCTGGCAGCAGCGTCATACATATGGATGACATGCAAGAGCTGCCATCCAGCGGGAGCCAGAAGAGAAGAATGGAGTTCAGTGCCGGAAACTAAGCACTGGTGAAAGGAAATGTTTTTTTTTTGTTAAGTGCCTGTTTTCCTAGTGTGACACAAAACACCCATTAATCAGCTGTTTCGGGCAGCCACTGGTGCTGGAAACTATACAGTGGTCGACAGTGTAATTTCCAGCGCCGGTGTAAAGTAGCTCGGCTCCCATTTACCTGAAAGGAAGATGTACGGCAGTACCCTTTCACAGCCACTATACAAGGGTTTGCACTTCCGGCACGGTCACTGGTCACTGTATAGCCCCCGGCACCGACGGCTGGCTGAAACAGCTGATCTATGGGGGAGAGAATATTGGGCCCCTGATAAATGTATGACAATGTATTAAAGCGCCCATCGGGTTTACCACCCACCATGTATTCATTTCTTGCCCCCAAATAGTGTGGCATTACAGGACAGGCATGCAATTCAGAGGAGCGGATGGCAGACAACAGTAATGGTGCAATGTTATGTTAGAATACAAATACATCTTTTTAACTTTAGGGGGGATTTCTCTTTACGCTCAAACAACCTAATAAAGAGATGTTCCTCTGACCAAGTTCTCATTGCAACCTACACAAATTTTTGCAGCGTGATGAAACTATCCCAGACTATGCTGTAAGTGCGGCTAAGTGACAAGCTGAGAATTGCAGTGAATATCACCGATGACACATTGGATTGCGAGTTGTTTTGATGTTTCGAGCCATGGCAAGGGAGGCACTAATGAACTTCAGGTCCGTTCCCACTTGTGCTCGAGAGTAATTCTAGTTTAATAAAGCACAGCAGACATTAGGTTGGATTAATTCAATTTCCCAAGGCTGAGAAGAATGCATGCTGGCACACGGAGTGGACCAGATGTGGAGGTCACTATGAACTAGAACAATATAGTAACATGTTGCTCTTCTAGCATGGAAGGTCAATAGAAGAAATTGGTGGATTTGTCACAGCACCAGGAAAAAAACTGCAAAACAATATGTCCTCTGAGTTACCAATGCTGACAAGTCCCAGGAAACTTAGGACACTCACCTCAGATTCTAAATATATAAACTTGGAATATTATACGGTGTATTAAAGAGTCGAACCAGGGTTGGCAAGCCAGAGCAAAACCTTATATAACACATAAAAAACTATGTACACAAAGGAACTGCAGGGCGTATATAGAGTTTCCCTTGTGTAACATTCACTCTTTTAAGTTACAATTACCACAAGCCTAAACTTTACCAAAGTCTCTCTGGTCTACTGCCAGGTGGCCCCACAGTTTATGTGGTGTGCTACGCCACATAAAACTGTAAAAAAAACAAAAGACACAGCAAAATAAACAAATTATAAAGACACCCATACACTTTTATTTCTTTAGCTTATATACCATCAACAAATTTAACAGCACTTTACAGACATTAGCATCACTTGCTGTCCCCAGTGGAGCTCACAATCTAAGTTCCTTATCGGTATGTCCATGGAGTGTGGAAGGAAACCGGAGTACCCGGAGGAAACCCATGGAAACAAGGGGAGAACATACAAAATCCATGCATAGTCCTTGGTCAGATTTGAACCCTGAGCTGCAAGGCACCTCTGCGAACCACTGAGCTACCCATGGAAATAATGTTGGAGCCTGCAGAGACTGCTGGGATCTCAATGGCATATTTTGGGGCAACAAGGATGGGGCATGTTAAATTTCATGTCTCCAGTTTCTGATCGCTATGACGTCTATATTGCTAAGGGTTAAATAAGGCTAGCTATAAAATATCTGGCACACAGAGCTGTCATTGCCGCAGTTCCAGGCATGGCGGTGGTGCTTAACATTTTACTTACCTATATACAACTGTAAACAAAAGCTTGGGCAAACATAGTCAAATTGCATGCGGTGCTGTGACAGGTTAAAGAGGACCTGCCAGCACAAAATGCAGTGCAGTCTGCATGTTATAGAGCAGGAGGAGCAGAGCAGATTGTATATGTGTTTGTGGGAAAAGATTCAGCAAAACTTGTAGTTTATACATTTATGCGTTTGCTTTTCCAGAACTTAAAGGGGTTTTCCCAAGATATTATTAGTGATGACCTATCCTCAGGTCCAACACCTCTGCAGTTAAGCAGTTGAAAAGAAGACCTGCACCGTGCCAGCACAGCCCTCCATTCATTGTTTAGATGTCGGCCCACTCCTCCCATGTACAGGTAGCAATCAGTGATTGACAGCTATGTCTGTATACACACACAGGACATGCTATCAATCACTGATAAAATCTCCCTGTGTACATCTATCACTGACTGACAGCTATCTATGTATACATACTTACACAGAGAATACTATCAATCACTGATAAAATCTCCCTGTGTACATCTATTAGTAACTGACAGCTATCTATGTATACACACTTACACAGAGAATGCGATCAATCACTGATAACACCTCCCTGTGTACATCTATCAGTGACTGACAGTTATCTATGTATACACACTTACACAGAGAATGCCATCAATCACTGATAACACCTCCCTGTGTACATCTATTAGTAACTGACATGTATCTCTGTATACACACTTACACAGATAGTGCTATCAATCACTGATAACACCTCCCTGTGTACAGATATTAGTGAGTGACAGCTATCTATGTATACACACTAATACAGAGAATGCTATTAATCACTGATAACACCTCCTCAGTGTACAACTATCAGTGACTGACAGTTATCTATGTATACACACTAATACAGAGAATACTATCAATCACTGATAACACCTCCCCTGTGTACATCTATCAGTGACTGACAGGTATCTATGTATACACACTTACACAGAGAATGCTATCAATCACTGATAACACCTCCCTGTGTACAGATATCAGTGACTGACAGCTATCTATGTATACACACTTACACAGAGAATACTATCAATCACTGATAACACCTCCCCTGTGTACAGCTATCTGTGACTGACAGGTATCTCTGTATACACACTTACACAGAGAATACTATCAATCACTGATAACACCTCCCTGTGTACAGATATCAGTGACTGACAGCTATCTATGTATACACACTTACACAGAGAATACTATCAATCACTGATAACACCTCCCCTGTGTACATCTATCAGTGACTGACAGTTATCTCTGTATACACACTTACACAGAGAATACTATCAATCACTGATAACACCTCCCC
>JAKVIS010006507.1:0-10292 GCA_033119425.1 Bufotes viridis
GCTGTAAACTCTTAGACCCTAGGTGTGTGTAGATGTGTATGCACATTTTACATTTTATTTACCCTGTAGTTGGTCCGCCTGAACAGTTTCTCTCACACACACAATACACGCTGCCTGTGATCTTTCTAGACAGTATGACATGGGGGAGTGTGTCTTCTCCCTGTGATTTGGGGGCGGAGCTTTGGCAGTTCTTCTGCCCATCAATCACACTGCACACACAGCTCCCAGCTTTGAACATATTGAGCAGGAGGGGCGGACCTGCAGACATTTCTGGGTGGCATAGCACAGAATGCCCAGGAAAATCCACAGAAAATGATCCCCTGCAAGAGAAAGACTGCCCTGCTGACATGAGGAGGGACAGTCTGCACTGATAAAGGCACGGTAAGAAGCCTGCCAGCATGTGATTATACTGTCAGGAGGGGAGGGAGGGAGGGGAGCAGATCGCTCACATAGCTGCCCGGACAGCACATGGTTAACTGTCCGGAGGGAGGGGAGCAGATCCTCACAGAGCTGCCGGTGCTGCAATTACTAAACTGTCAGGAGGGGAGGGGAGGGGAGCAGATCGCTCACACAGCTGCCCGGGCAGCACATGGTTAACTGTCCGGAGGGAGGGGGAGCAGATCCCTCACAGAGCTGCCGGTGCTGCAATTACTAAACTGTCAGGAGGGGAGGGAGGGGAGCAGATCGCTCACACAGCTGCCCGGGCAGCACATGGTTAACTGTCCGGAGGGGAGGGGGAGCAGATCCCTCACAGAGCTGCCGGTGCTGCAATTACTAAACTGTCAGGAGGGGAGGGGAGGGGGAGCAGATCGCTCACACAGCTGCCCGGGCAGCACATGGTTAACTGTCCGGAGGGGAGGGGGAGCAGATCCCTCACAGAGCTGCGGGGAGGGGGGAGAAAAGGCGCGCTTCGGGAGGAAGAGAGAAGCCGCAGCACAAGCGCAAGGCACAGTTAGGCAAGTTTAATACATGTAAAAAAATGTGTATTCGTCATATAAGACGCACCAACTTTTTCCCCCCAGTTTTGGGGAAGAAAAAGTGCGTCTTATACGGCGAAAAATACGGTAGTTGAATGCTCAAAAAATGTTTTGTCTCACTCTCATTTCTTCTTGTTGCATGTCAACTGTATTTCTCACAGTCCTTTCCTAAGCAAAAACATAAAATTAGTGGACAGACCAAATAAAGTGTTGTCTGAGTCATGTTCATTACATGAGTGCAGCAGTGAAGAGCCCATATACCAAGTGTGAGTGCTGCAGCCAATCACTGGCGTCAATTGTCTACTGTTTTATAATGCTGAGGCCAGTGATTGGCTACAGTGCTCATGTGCAGTAAACAAGTACGTCATCGCTGCAGATAAGAACGTGAAAGCAAGCACAGCCCTTTTCATAACTTCTGTGGATCCACCTTCGCTTCTAAATGTAAGACAGCTTTCTTGCTGTCTTACATTTAGACCTTTTTCTACACCTTCCCAATCAACTTTTTTAGCTGGGAGTGAGCGTGGAGAAATCACAGAAGGCATATTTCAGCTTCATAAATGACCCTCTTGGTCTTTAAGGGGGTTGTCTCACTTCCTCCTTTCATTGATGCCCTGAATTTCCGGCGCTGTAGGGGAACGGTGGCTGTTTGTATGGTGGATGGCACAGGCAAGCAGCACTAGGGTGATGTAATCCTGCCCTTGCCTGTGCCTGCACACTCCCGAGACTGCTAGTAAATCATATTCACTAGCCGGTTCGGTACTGGCAGATTGTGACATCCAGCTAGCTATAGCAAGCATGGTTGCAATAATTTGCTTGTTGTTTTTCCATAATCTCCCCCCTCCTTTGCACAAGATAAAAAGGCTCATGTATACACAGACTGCGGGTCTGCACTCATCTGGTACATATATACGTATATATTGTATACACTGACTGCAGGTCTAGACCAACAGTCTGTGTATACAACCTATATAATGAGTATGTGCTGAGTCCAACCAGTGAAGCTATGAGGTAGCCGGAACGGAAGCTGTTGTGCATGCGTGTCTATGCAAGCGCACTTCTGTGAACCCGGCCACCACAGAGGCCGGCTTCCCTCTAGTTAGGGTACTTTCACACTAGCGTTATTCTTTTTCAGCAAAGAGTTCCGTCGTCAGGGCTCTATGCCAAAAAAAAAATGTTTCAGTCACATCCCCATGCATTCTGAATGGAGAGAAATCTGTTCAGTATGCATCAGGATGTCTTAAGTTCAGTCACTGAACAGCGTTTTGGCCAGAGATAAAACCGCAGCATGCTTCGGTATTATCTCCGGCCAAAATGCCTGAAGACATGCCGGAATGACGGATCTGGCATTAATTCCCATAGAAATGCATTAGTGTCAGATCCGCCATTCCGGTCTGCGCATGCGCAGACCTTTAAAACTGTAAAAAATATATATATACAGATCCGTCTTTCCGCATGACAAACAGAGAGACAGATTTGCACTTGCGATGCATTTGTGAGACGGATCCGCATCTGGATCCGTCTACAAATGCTTTCAGTTGTCATGCGGTTAGATGGATCCAACTAGCAGTTCCGGCAACAGAACTGCCTGCCGGAATCCTCTGCCGCAAGTGTGAAAGTAGCCTTAGTGTGCAAGCGCGGCCGCTGCTGTTTGCAGGATGGCCATAATCACCGAACACCAGCTGTTTATTATACCATGGAAGCATTATTGAAAATCAATATATATGTCTCCTGTGCACAGCCCTCTTCAGATCACCCAACAGATTTTCAATTGGATTCAGGTCTGGACTCTGGCTGGGCCATTTCAAAACTTTAATCTTCATCTGGTGAAGCCATTCCTCTGTTGATTTGGATGTATGCTTTGGGTCGTTGTCATGCTGAAAGATGAAGTTCCTCTTCATGTTCAGCTTTTTAGCAGGAGCCTGAAGATTTTGTGCCAATATTGACTGGTATTTGGAACTGTTTATAATTCCCGCTATCTTAACTAAGGCCCCAGTTCCAGCCGAAGAAAAACAGCCCCAAAGCATAATGCTGCCACCAACATGCTTCACTGTGGGTATGGTGTTTTTTTGGTGATGTGCAGTGTTGTTTTTGCGCCAAACATATCTTTTGGAATTATGGCCAAAAAGTTCAACCTTGGTTTCATCAGACCATAACACTTTTTCCCACATGCGTTTGGGAGATTTCAGATGTGTTTTTGCAAAATGTAGCCTGGTTTGGATGTTTTTCTTCGTAAGAAAAGCTTTCGTCTTGCCACTCTACCCCATAGCCCAGACATATGAAGAATACGGGAGATTGTTGTCACATGTACCACACAGCCAGTACTTGCCAGATATTCCTGCAGCTCCTTTAATGTTGCTGTAGGCCTCTTGGTAGCCTCCCAGACCAGTTTTCTTCTCGTCTTTTCATCAATTTTGGAGGGATGTCCAGTTCTTGGTAATGTCACTGTTGTGCCATATTTTCTCCACTTTATGATGACTGTCTTCACTGTGTTCCATGGTATATCTAATGCCTTGGAAATTCTTTTGTACCCTTCTCCTGACTGATACCTTTTAACAATGAGATCCCTCTAATGCTTTGGAAGCTCTCTGTGGACCATGGCTTTTGCTGTGGTAAGAAAATTTCAGGAAAGACCAGAGCCCAGACCTGAATCCGATTGAAAATCTGCAGGGTGATCTGAAGAGGGCTGTGACAGGAGATGCCCTCGCAATCTGACAGATTTGAAGTGTTTTTGCAAAGAAGAGTGGGCAAATCTTGCCAAGTCAAAATGTGCCATGCTGATAGACTCATACCCAAAAAGACTGAGTGCTGTAATAAAATCAAAAGTTTAAACAAAGTATTAGTTTAAGGGTGTGCACACTTATGCAACCATATTATTTTATTTTAATATTTTTTCTTCCCTCTACCTAAAATATTTCAGTTTGTTTTTCATTTGAGTTGTACAGTTTATAGGTCACATTAAAGGTGGAAAAAGTTCTGAAATGATTTATCTTTGTCTCATTTTTTTTACAGCACAGAAACTTGACATTTTAACAGGGTTGTGTAGACTTTTTATATCCACTGTATATGATGTAAAGATCTCCTAGAAACTGCATGGAGGGCTAGTTCAGGTTACAGATTGTTAAAGAAAAATGATTTTAGAGGACTGAAAGTAGTAAACAATAAGGCAGGAAAGACCGGTGTCAAGGAGAATCACTGGTAAACTCAGAGACCTCTCATCCTCTTTTGTCAGTGGTTGTGCGGCACTGGTTGTCACCAGCGGCTTGGCATCTAATTACACGCACAGGTTTAGTATAGCTGCTTTAAGGCGACACCTGTCAGTCTGCAGCCAACATAAATCAATATGGACTGACATAAACTGAGAGCAGCTCCTCTGATCATCCTTACTACCAGTGAGTGCGAAAGTGACAACAAATGTAATAGGTCAGATTTTCCATACTTTTTCTTTCTTTAAAATAGACTAAAAAGATTAAAAGTATGCCTTAATTATATACATTGCTGTATTTTTCCCATTCTTTTATGGCTTATATTAGACATAATATTTGTTCATTCAACTGCGTTTTATGTTAATACCTGCATGTCATGCAAATAAAAAATTCAGACTAAATCGTCTTTTCTAGATTTATTTTTTTTAAATGTTAATACTGTAAAAAAAAATTGAAAAATTGTAACTTTTTTTAATATTGACTGCAAACTATGTGTTTTCTTTGGTGTACTTAAAAAAGCATGAAAAAAACGGCCAACACAAGCTGTAACACATTAAACCAACCAGCAGGAAGGAGAGCAGAATAGTGGCACTCAGTATTTCTTAAAATACAGTCTTTATTCCATGTGATTAATACATTAACGGTACAAAGGATAAACTGGTTAAGGCAGATTTAGGTAGGTAGATTGTCGGGTACGAACGTTCCTGCGAACACTCGTTCCTAACAATCTGCCCAGGTAAAGATGCAGCCGGTCGCCCGATGCATGAGCGAAACTCTCATTCATGCAGACACGTAAATTATCGTTTCTGGGCAGCAGATCGTGCTGTCTAAACAGTATTCTGCCGCCCAGAAACAATACAGCTCTCTGAGGACGAGGGATTGCAAATTGCAATAGCTATCCCTCGTCCTTGTACTGTGGAGGTGATTGCTGCATGTAAATGCAGTTCTTCACTTCCACCGACCAAGCAGCTCACAATGAGCTGGTTATCTGCTGCTGCACCTTAAAACTAAAACTGCTTTTCATTAGGCTACACATCTTCTGTTGAGAGACCTTTGTCCTAGCTAAGCCAGTTCTCTCTGCTTTGCATTATGAAAAGTAATCATATATATAATTGTAGTCCAGCTCACCTTACCCGGTAATGTTCCCCGTATGCCGCAAGCCTGGGTTGAGTTCCCTCAATGCATACGTAGAAAAGAAAAATCGGCTCCAGCACCAGCATTCGATTTAAAACCAGCTTCCTCTTTATTGAGACGTGTTCACAAGTAGATACAATCCATTCAGTATGCGATAATTGTTGACGCGTTTCGGACAGTAATCACTGTGAAACAGGTGTCTGCAGATGAGATACTGACTTGACTATAAACCTAAGATGTCTCAAGGCAAGTTTTAAACTTACTGACTTATAGGATAGCTACCTTCCAAATGGTGGCAACAAAGGCACAGCTTTCTTTTCTTGAAAAAAGTTCTAATTTGCATACGTTTATCGCAGAGAAGCATTTCATGGCCTAAGACTCCTGATGCCTACAAGGTGCTTCTCAATGGTACTCCCTAGAGCCATATACAGGCACAGTCTGTCCTACACCAGTCTGAAGTCCACTGATGTAAAAAAATATATTCAGGAACTTTTACCCTGCTCTCAAACACAAATCCAAAAGGTGGTGCATTACTTTAACCTCTTTCCGACCGCCTAACGCAGGATTGCGTCCTGCGGGCGGTCGGTTCATTCCTCTTTGACACGCGGGCGCGTCATCTCGCGAGACGAGAAATTTCCTGTGAATGCGCGCATGCGCGTGCGCGCGTTCACAGGATCGAATCGGGGAGAAGTTAAACTACAGCCTCCCAGCGCTGATCGTGCGCTGGCAGGCTGTAGAAGTTAAAAAAAATGGCATATCAGACGCTGTTTTGTTAACAGCGTCTGATATGCTTGCTGTTCGTTCCTTTGGTGGTCCCTTTTGCTTGGGACCACCAAAGGAAACATTTGTAAGTGCACCAATCACCACACAGACCCCCCCTCCATCCATCCCCCCCCCCCACCATCCATCCCCCCCCACCCCCGTCACTGGTTAACCCCCGATTAACCCCTGATCACCCCATGTCACCCCCCTGTCACTAATCACCCCCCAGTAAGGCTCGTTCAGACGTCCGTATGTGTTTTGCGGATCCATAGATCCGCGGATCCGCAAAACATGGACACCGGCAATGTGCTTTCCGCATTTTGCGGATCCGCACATTGCCAGAACTATATAGAAAATGCCTTTTCTTGTCCGAAATTGCGGACAAGAATAGGACATGCTCTATCTTTTGCGGAGCTGCGGCCGGATGTTTGGGGGCCGAAACCCGGAAGTAGGGCAATGTTTTTTGGGGTGTGAGAAATATCTCTGTAAATGACAACTTTTTTAATTTTTTTATACAAAGTTGTCAGTTTACAGAGATATTTCTCTCACCCAACATGGGTATATGTACGGCGATACCACATGTGACACTTTTTTGCAGCCAAGATGCGCAAAGGGGCCCTAAAACCAATGAGTACCTTTAGGATTTCACAGGACATTTTTACGCATTTTGGATTCTCACGCTTTAGGGCCCCTAAAATGCCAGGGCAGTATAAATACCCCACATGTGACCCCATTTTGGAAAGGAGACACCCCAAGGTATTCTGTGAGGGGCATGGCGAGTTCACAGAAATTATTTTTTTTTTGGCACAAGTTAGTGGAAATTGATATATTTTTTTTTTTGTTTTGTTTTTTTACAAAGTCTCATATTTCACTAACTTGTGACAAAAAATAAAATTTTTAATTTTAATACCTTGGGGTGTCTTCTTTCTAAATAGAGGTCGCGTCAGTGGTATTTATACTGCCCTGGCATTTAGGGGCCCCTAAGCGCGAGAAAAGTCTGGAATCCAAATGCGTAAAAATGCCCTGTGAAATCGTAAAGTACTCATTGAATTTGGGCCCTTTGCTATCTTGGCTGCAAAAAGTGTCACACATGTGTATGCGTACTCAGGAGAAGTAGGGCAATGTGTTTGGGGTGTATTTTTACATATACCCATGCTGGGTGTGAGAAATATCTCTGTAAATGACAACTTTTTAAATTTTTTATACAAAGTTGTCCAGTTTACAGAGATATTCTCTCTTAACATGGGTATATGTAAAATACACCCCAAAACACATTGCCTACTTCTCTGAGTGCACGGCGATACCACATGAGTGCCACTTTTGCAGCCTGGGTGCACAAAGGGCCCAAATTCAACAGTACCTTTAGCTTTTACATGGCTGCTCACAATTTAGCCCCGCCCAAAATGCCAGAACAGTAAACACACCCCACAAATGACCCCATTTCGGAAAGTAGACACCCCAAGGTATTCACTGAGGGCATAGTGAGTCCGTGGGAGATTTTTATTTTTTTGCCAGAAGTTAGCAGAAATGGAAACTTTATTATTTTTATTTTTCCTCAGAAAGTGTAATTTTCCGCTAACTTATGAAAAAATGAAATCACACATAGACTCACCATGCCCCTCCGCCAGAGGCTGTGGAGTCGATTAGATAAATTTTCCGACTCAGACTCCTCAGATTTTGAAACTTCCCGACTCCTCGACTCCGACTCCTCTGTATTTAATATGCAAATCTGAAGCTGTTCCACCAAGTTCTTCTAATCTCCTCTAGCACAGAGAGGTAGTTGAGCAGAAGCTGCTGCCTTCTCCTTTGTGTGCTGATCTTCTGCTGAAGATAGAGCAGTGGGAGGATCCAGGAAGGGGCAGGGAAGGGGCATTTATTTTAAAACATGATTTTCCTAGTAGAATCCCATAGTCATGTTTAAAATTTAAGCTAACAATCTGAGTTTACATGTTTTATAGCCTTAGCTGAATGATAGCAGTTTTCAAATGGTTTACAGCTTCAGTCTTGAACTATTGACTATCCATTCCCTTCACTTATACAAGTGTCTCCAGTCCTTAATCAGTTATCAGTGAGAGGCTAGGATAACCATGGGTTCCCTGTAACAGCAGACCACAAGACAATGGAAAGTGTAAGTATTGCCGCTCCTTAAAGGGACACTGACAGGCTGATTTTCCAGCTAAAGATATATATATATACTGGTATTCATCAGAGAATTAGGAATAAAACTATACTAATGTTACCCCCAGTTAAGCTGTACTTGTGTTTAAAAAACATTTTTAATCTGTATGCAAATTCACTATCTTTGTGCCCAATGGGGCAGCGTCTCCTGCGGCTTTGTGCCCAGCCGCGCCAGTACAGCTTCCCAGCGCTGTTCCCCTCGTTATTATTCACTGCACTGGCCTTTTTTTCAGGCTAGCCGAGCCGCTGAATTCCTGCGCAGGCGCACGTGTAGAGTGCTGGCAGCAGCCTCGTCTGGCTATGCTGAGGCTGTGCCAGCTTTCTCTCTTCCTCCTCGCTACCTAGTCCTGTCTAGTGCTGCCAGTACTCTACATGTGCGCCTGCCCCCTTGGGCACAAAGGTAGAGAATTTGCATATTGATTAAAACGTTTTTAAACACAAGTAAACCTCAACTGGGGTAACAGTCGTCTAGTTGTATTCCTAATCCTCTGATGAATACCAGCAGATATATCTTTAGCGGTAAATCAGCCTGTCAGTGTCCCTTTAACTGCATAGTAAAGCATATGAAAAGCGTGCTTCTTCACGGTCACTTAACGTCTTTGTTTAAGCGGTAACGTGGCGCACTGCATGCATTGGCCTTTATTCTTACAGTAGAGAAGTAATTAATTATAACTTTATCTGAATTGGGACATTTAAACTTGCTTTTTTATTCCAATTTTTTTATTCCAATTTAAATCTAGTAGGAGTCGGAGTCGGTCCATTTTTGCCGACTCCGACTCAAGCTACAAAATTGCCTCCGACTCCGACTCCTTAATACCTTGGGGTGTCTTCTTTCTATAAATTCACTGTAATTACCTGCCCTAACAGCTAGAGGCTTCACGAAGAAGAAAATCTGAATCCAAATGTGTAAAAATGCCCTGTGAAATCGTAAAGGTACTCATTAGATTTGGGCCCCCTTTGCGCATCTTGGCTGCAAAGTGTCACTCATGTGGTATCGCCGTACTCAGGAGAAGTAGGGCAATGTGTTTCTGGGGTGTATTTTTACATATACCCATGCTGTGTGTGAGAAATATCTCTGTAAATGACAGCTTTTTAATTTTTTTTTATACAAAGTTGTCGGTTTACAGGATATTTCTCACCCAGCATGGGCATATCGTAAGCCCGCCCAAGCTGTGCCTACGCTCTCTGAGTGACGGCTACCAGCATGTGCTTGCACAGCCTGATACTAAGGGGCCCCAAAGAATCAACAGTGCTAAGCTTTACAGGGCTAGCTCATAATTTAGCCCCGCCAAAATGCCAGAACAGTAAACACACCCCACAAATGACCCATTTCGGGAAAGTAGACACCCCAAGGTATTCACTGAGGGGCATAGTGAGTCCGTGGGAGATTTTTTTTTTTTGCCAGAAGTTAGCAGAAATGGAAACTTTATTATTATTTTTCCTCAGAAGTGTCATTTTCCGCTAACTTGTGAAAAAAATGAAATGATACATGAACTTCACCATGCCCCTCATGAATACTTTGGGGTGTCTTCTTTCTAAAATGGTGTCATTTGGGAAGTATTTATACTTTCCTGGCATTCTAGCACCTGAAGAAACATGACAGGTGCTCAGGAAAGTCAGAGCTGCTTCAAAATGCCGAAATTCACTTTTTGCACCATAGTTTGTAAACGCTATAACTTTTACCCAAACCAATAAATATACACTTATTGGATTTTTATCAAAGACATGTAGAACAATAAATTTAGAGAAAAATTTATATAGAAATGTAGTTTTTGAAAAATTTTACAACAGAAAGTGAAAAATGTCATTTTTTGCAAAAATTTCGGTAATTTTTGATTAATAGCAAAAAGTAAAAATGTCAGCAGCAATGAAATACCACCAAATGAAAGCTCTATTAGTGAGAAGAAAAGGAGGTAAAATTCATTTGGGTGGTAAGTTGCATGACGGAGCAATAAACGGTGAAAGTAGTGTAGTGCGGAATTGTAAAAGTGGCCTGGTCATTAAGGGTGTTTAAGCTAGGGGGCTGAAGTGGTTAAAG
>JAKVIS010006508.1:0-10265 GCA_033119425.1 Bufotes viridis
AACCCGAACTTTTTTGAAAATGTCCGGGTTCGGGTCCGGGTCCCGGACACCCCAAAATTCGGTACGAACCCGAACGATGCTCGAACTGTTCGCTCAACACTAGACATGACTCATGTCACATGAGGACAGCATGACACATGATAGGATTAGATACACAGCTCACAGGGCAATATCACAAATGATAGGATTAGATACACAGCTCAGCAGATGGTACTGCACATGGTAGGATTAAATACACAGCTCAGAGGACAGTATCACTCATGATAGAATTAGATACATTGGCTCAGCAGACAATCAATAATCAATATGTATTTTAAATTTCATGCAAAAATGACAGTATATACTGACACCCAATGTGTCTGAATTGTATTATGTACATTTGTAACATGTAATGGGACTGTTAAATGTATATAATAATCTCTGCATAATACTGTGGTTGGTGTGTGTTATTTTGAATATAATAAATATTTGTGGTCGGATCGGCTATCAGAAAGGTGTACCTAACCTATCTAACCCTATCTACAACAAGCAATAGAATTATGCCATAACTGCTGCGGTAGGGCAGCCTAAAGGGGGCCACCCTAATATAAAGTGACTGTAAGATGGTGTGGGTGGGTGGGTGAAATCAGCTGAATCGGCGTCAGCCTGGGCCCACAGGTGCCTATAAATAGCCTTGTAATCAGACAGCCTGGGCCCACAGGTGCATATAAATAGCCTTGCAATCAGCCAGCCTGGGCCCACAGGTGCCTATAAATAGCCTTGTAATCAGCCTCCCCTTTCACAAATACAGCAGTTTATTTCCTTAATACTTGTGGTCGGATCGGCTATCAGAAAGGTGTACCTAACCTATCTAACCCTATCTACAACAAGCAGTAGAATTATGCCATAACTGCAGATCTTAGTTTAGAGCAAAATATATACATACCATTACGACACCCACTTTGGACGCAAAAGACACTTCACGATGAAGGTGCAGAATATACCGTACATATCACAGTGACTTCTATGTACCTTAACTCTTTGTCACGTGCGCTGGCATGTCGTTCTTGGAAGTAGCTAATGTTGATGCGTTTGAAAGAGTGGCTGGTAATCAGAAACGATTTACAACTATGTTGACCAACATATGAAACATATTACGAGAAGGTCTGAATCCTGAGAGCTGCAGACTGAAACAACTATGGTGAATCTGATGGAAGGGCCTAAATGAACTCCAACCATTCGCCAAGGGCCCTGCTCGGACACCAACTGTTACTGGTAGCAAAATACTTCACCTATACTTATTCTCCAGGCCACAGCTTTTATTATTATTATTTTTTATAAAGGACCCAAAAAGTTAGAAGATGGCGTATGCCGTTTAACTCTAGTAGTAGATTAAGTGAAATGTGTAAACTCACCAGGCCTGGGGAACTATAAACATGAATACATGGCTGTTCCAATTAACGAGCTAATGTTGCGCCTGTAATGAGGACATAAAACGTACCCACCATACTAGCAGTTGTGATAGGAAATAAGCTTAAGTCGTAATAAACTATGTATGCTGCGCCTGTAGTAGTGATAGGACTTGTCGTGTGCGTAGACGTGACAGACTAGGTATATTGTGACTTATTATTGTACCTCCTACTGGAAGATGGACCGGTACCCAGGAACTAGGCGCGACACCCTCAGCCCGAGTTTGTAGATGAAGTAAGCATACCTGTAATGAAGACACAATGTACAAACAATGCCTGCCGCTATGACAGGAAAATCTTAAGGTCATGATAGACTACGTATGCTGGGCCTGTAATCGTGCTAGGACTTATCGTGTCAGTAAACGTGACAGACTTCGTAAATCGCCTGTAGTCGTGACAGGACTTATTAGTCTGTAGACGCGACAGACTTCGTAAATTGCCTGTAGTGGTGAGACAGGACATGTTAGTCTGTAGACGCGACAGACTTCGTAAATTGCCTGTAGTTGTGAGACAGGACATATTAGTCTGTTGACGTGACAGACTTTGTAAATTACTCCTGTAGTCGTGACAGGACTCCCTGTGGATGAAACTTACACCATAGTATAGAGTTTGTTTTTGTTTTTTTCTCTGAACAACCCCTGGAGAGGCGGAATTTGAGAAACGTGAAAAATGAGACCACAGGGTCAGCTTCCTGGGAGAATGGGTCTATAATGCAAGGACAGGCAAGAGAAAAGTAACAGCGGGGAGCGAGGGAAAGCAAGAACCTAGAGAGGGTAAGTGGGAGAAAATGCGAACCTGGGAGAAGGTGAAGTCCGAAAAGGAAGGCTTGAGATGACTGCTTGAAAAGAAAACAATGAAGACCCAAAGACCTAGAACAATAATGTGAGTGAGGCTCTAATGGCAAAAGCCACGCATGCGAGCCTCCTGACTCAGCCATGCGAGCGGACCAGAAGGCAGAAAAAGACTTGGAACCTTCCAATGGCGGAGCCAAGCGTGAGAGAGACTAATGGCGGAGCCAAGCATGAGAGAATTAGTTCACAGTGCATTTTCCACTCCGGCATCTGCTACATGGTTACCGAATAAACCGTGTGGCACTTTCAGATGCAGCGGATGTGTGGCATGCAA
The DNA here is from genome assembly GCA_033119425.1 of Bufotes viridis. NCBI lineage: Eukaryota > Metazoa > Chordata > Amphibia > Anura > Bufonidae > Bufotes > Bufotes viridis. The sequence continues at coordinate 2,574 of JAKVIS010006508.1, forward strand.
GGCGATCAAAATGGGGAATACCATCAAGTGCAGTGCCAATAAGAGGGACTTTAAAATCAGGTCCTTCATAAATTGCAGGACTGTGGGTGTCATATATGTGGCAACATGTGTATGCAGCCTACAATATGTAGGTAAAACCAAGCGTGAATTTAGAAGGTGAACATCTACGTGATATTGCGAACAAAGCTGACACTCCCATAGCCCAGCATGTGGCCACATGCCACCAGGGCAAGCAAAATTGCTTTGAATTCCAGGGTATAGAACACATTAGGGCACATCTCCTAGAAGGGGAAATATTGATAATCTCCTCCTGCGGAAGCAGGCCCAATGGACGTTTACCCTCCAAACGGTGAAGCCCCTTGGGCTTAATGATTTTATATCATATGCCAGTTTCATCTAATATATAAATACCCTGGAAGTCAGCAAGATGCAGAGTGGTCCCGTATACAACGATACGGGATGCACGTACTGTATTCTCATATCTCTGACCTATCAAGTCTTGATTTGTATATGCTGCCATCGTGATTTTTCACCTCACAAGATTGGGGTAGAGTTACATTCTTGTGCCCCCACATTTGAATGTGACAGACTGTCACCCATTATCTCACATGGATTCCTACAGGGGTCCAATCTATATCCATGTACCACTATTATGAGTAACCCCCCCCCCCCCCATGTACATTGGTGAGGGGATGATCGTGCCTGCTATCACTGATATCACTATTATTGCACTGATCATTGTTAATGTCGGCACAGTGCCTCTTGGTGATCCTTCGGCTGGCTTTTGAGTGAGCCGCATTATCACTGTTTATAAATGACCGCCTTTTGGTCACTTCGTGAATGTACTTACCCTCGGGCGCTTCAGCATTGAAGAGGTGGGACAGGGGAGTGCCGAACATGACACTCCCCTGCACTAATAGGCTCCTGCGATGCCGGCACAGCCAAGAGGGAACGGGGATATTCATTGATAAGAGGCGCAGGAATCGGCTATGTGTCTATGTGCTGCACGTGTGAGACCTACAGCGTGCAGCATGTTGATATCTGTCTGTCTGAATGTATGCAAACGCTCCTGATGACGAGGCTTTGGAATGAATATAAGCCTCAGAAACGTTGAGTGTATGAATGTAAAACATCCAGCAGTTATAGACAGTTAAAAAACAACAATGATATGTTCATAACCAGTGCTTGTGGGTCTGAAAGTAGATGAGGTGAACGTCTGTTAAGAGGCAGAGTGTACGAGACTATTGCAGGATTAGCGCTAGCCTGCGGTTCATATACACGTAGCTGACAGTGCAGTTCATTTACTCCTTATCTACCCACAAGCTTGTTTGTCCCTGGAGGGATAGCAGTGCTCGTACGTTGGCTGGCTGCCCCCCCTGATATGGTACCCCAGATCATTGAGGGACTGGACAATACATTTTAGAAAATTCCGTATTCCGCATATAAGCTTTTTAAAGTATACTTAATAAAAGTTACTTTTTAGCAACATCTTTTTTGTTAGTTAACTATTTAGTACCTTGAGTCGCCTAAACAATAGATTATAATTGAGTCAACTTGTTCCAAGCGTGAGAGAGACTAATGGCAGAGCCAAGCACGAGAGAGACTAATGGCGGAGCCAAGCGTGAGAGAGACTAATGGCAGAGCCAAGCGTGAGAGAGACTAATGGCGGAGCCATGCGTGCGAGACACTAATGGCAGAGCCATGCATGGGAGACACTAATGGCGGAGCCATGCATGCGAGACACTAATGGCGGAGCCATGCATGGGAGACACTAATGGCGGAGCCATAAGTGAGAGACTCTAATGGTGGAGCCATGCGTGAGAGACTCTAATGGCAGAGCCATGTGTGTAAACATAAAAGGAGTAGCCATGCGTGAGAAACACTAATGGTGGAGCCATGCGTGAGAGACTCTAATGGCAGGGGCCATGCGTGAGAGACTCTAATGGTGGGGCCATGCGTGTCAAACTTAAACGCAGAAGCCATGCGTGAGAGACTCTAATGGCGTAGCCATAAATGCGAGACTAATGGCCGATTTTTTTTATTTATTTTTTTTAAATATAAACCACTTATGCAGCACCAGTATGACTTGGGGACTCCCATAACCATGACCCCCTCCGACAGTAAACCTAGGACACTAACCAGCCTACAACCATATTGTAGCCCTAAATGAATAACATGAAGAACGGTCATAGGCCCCGCGGAGCCATGAGGCTGAAGCGGTCATCGGGCCCCCGAAGCCAAGACTGAACTGAAAGCCAAGACCAAAGTGAAACAGAAAAAGTAGGCCTTTGGAATGTAACAACCAGCGAGGAAAGAAACATAAATCTGAAAGAAAGCAGCTATGTTTATCGGGAGAACAGTATCAGAGCAGTGTGCTGACTGCCCTAGTGCAAATACTGAGTAAACCATGATGTAGCAATGAAAAAGAAAATGCAGCTTTAAGTGGGAGCAGAGTATAACATCTGATGTAAGAACAGGTGGGTGAATACATCTCTGAATGTGAGTGGTGCCTAAAAACATGGTATGGGCCCAGCTCTGAGCATGAAAAGCAAAGTATAACGCAGCCGTATGAATGCAATCTGAAAGTGAGAAGAGTATTATTGTGATGCAACAGCAAACGCATGAACACAGCTCTAGTAGTGAATGGAGTATAGGACAAAATGTAAATGCAGACACATGGACGTAGCTTTTGAAGGTAACAAAATAACCATGATTATTCGACCATTAGCGCCCAACCTCCTTCACCCCAGAGCGCTACAAGTCACGGACCGTGTAACCAAGTCCGATCCTACCGTGAATGCCAGCACTCGCCTGGCACCTTCTGCCATTGCCCAGCCGCGAACGAACCTCCAGTTACATATTTATTCCCAGAGAATTCTTGTACAAGTCACTCAGAATTGAGAAAGCTCGTTGGAAGAACGAGTGAAACGTTTTCAAGAAATCTACAGCAAGTCCAGTTGCCTTGATTTATTCTTTACAGATATAAGATAGCTGTCCATACAAGCTGACTTAGACACCCTGAGTGATTGGGCATAAACTCAGTAAATGAGGTTCATTGTGAATAAATGTAAAATTATGCATCTTGGTAGTAATAATCTCTGTGCATCCTATGTCCTAAGGCAGGCATGCTCAACCTGCGGCCCTGCAGCTGTTGCAAAACTAAACTCCCATCATTCCCTGACAACCTACAGCTATCATCCTGCAGAAGGGCATCGTGGGAGTTGTAGTTTTACAACAGCTGGAGGGCCGCAGGTTGAGCATGCCTGTCCTAGGGGATGTAACACTGGGAGAGTCACTTGTAGAGAAGGATTTGGGTGTCTCTGTAGATCGTAGATTAAATAACAGCATACAATGTCAATCAGGATATTGTCATGTATTAAGCGAGGCATGAACTTGCGGGGCAGGAATGTAATATTACCACTTTACAAAGCTTTGGTGCAGCCTCATCTGGAATATGCTGTAACGGAACGCCTGGCACCCCGACTGGGCACCTTCCACTGACGGATTCTCCTAGCGCTTTCCGAGGGTTACAAGCACTCCACCAGACACCATGACCACCACAGACCCCACGAACTGCCGCAGCTTGGTTGGGGTCTTGCCGTCCTCCATCCACAACGGACCCAAGCCTGGGCTTCAGCTTCCAGTGGGTGAACCTCTTCTAAATCCAGAGAGCCGGAACCAGGAACAAGCTCTCACAAGAGCTTATACTCAAGGGAGTATTGTGATATAGCAATCCCCAAGAGTGTAGTTATCCCATCCCCCAACCATGAGCCAAGACTTCATGAAGGGGTAAAGCAGAACTCTTTATTTGGGCTACATGTCAGCCTTTTAAGCAGGTCTTCCAGCAAGGGACATTTCCCCTGGGGACCTTGTTGAAGACTGAGACAGTTTTTACAATAGCCAATCACATACATTTACAGTATTGAAACACTCCCAGCAATTGTAGACAATCAACAACACAATAGACTGTGATATATGCCTGTGATATATTTAACACACACAATGGACTCTGCCTCTGATATATTTAACACATACAATGGACTAACATAATCACTCACAGGAAGCAAAAACACATTTTTCCCCAAAACACAGAGAACACCCTAAAACACCACATATCCCCATAAAAGTCACATCCCCTGATAGCCTCGATCTGGTTCAACAACCTATCCAAAAATCACCCGGATCGGTTCAGGGGTTTAAGAATTTCCTGGAAGACTTATTTTTGCCCCACCGTGCACATGGTCCGATGTCCAAAATAGTTCCAGTTAAAAGTCCAAGGGGCAGAAACAGTGCCTTTAAGATCCAAAATGCCCAAATAGTGTCACAGGGCAATAGGCTGGCAAGCAGGCCTCTCCAACTCCCAGTGACGAAGGTGCTTTGGTCACATATGAAGTTCAGTTCTGAGCACCAGTCAATAGAAAGGATGCTTTGGAAGTGGAAAAAGTACAAAGGAGAGCGACTAAACTGATAGGAGGAAATGGACAGTTTTAAAAAGGGTTTAGATTAATTCTTAAAAGTAAATGACATTAATGCCTATGAAAATGTGTAGAAATGTGAGTCCCCACCTATGCCCCACCTATGCTTTTTTTCAACGGTATTAACTATGTAACAGAGCATTATTCATAAAATATTCCTCTAGGCTAGTTTTTAGGGAGGGCTCATTAGAAGGGAGTCATTAATGGTCCAGGAAGGGTTCAGAGCCAAGTCCAGTAATAGGAAATTGGTCTGGCCTTAGAAAGTCAGGGCCGGGGACTGGTATACAGTACTCAGCAGTAGTTCATTAAAGTGGTGATGATGAAGCTTCAGAACAAGGTCTCTGGGAGGGTCATTCTGCCGTCGAACAGCTAAAGCTCTGTGCACTCTGTACATCTTCAGCCTTCAGGCGCTCCAATGGAACACTTGGGCAGAGCTCTTGGAAGAAGACTGTAACTGTTGATTAAAAGTATTTCATTGACTGGGGTAGGTCTCTAACACACAAGTTATCTCTGCATGCTCTGTTTTCCATTTCTTCCAATTTATCATGGAGAAGGCGAATGTCGTCCTGAAGTTGTTCAATTTCTTTCTCGTGGGACTCTAAGACTGTTGTTGCATTATCCATAAGATCTTCTAAGGCTGAAGTACTTTGCCCAGTCTCACAGATTTCCTCGCTGATGTTGGTGGTGATATCCATGGAAACTTTATCGAGATGTATTTGCAGCATACCTTGAATCTGAGAGAGCAAGGCATCGGAAGTATGAACCATCAAAGTGTCTAGTTCTATGAGGTGCTGTAGACATATTCCCACTCTTTCAATATACACTCACCTAAAGAATTATTAGGAACACCATACTCATACGGTGTTGGACCCCCTTTTTCCTTTACAACTGCCTTAATTCTATGTGGCCTTGATTCCACAAGGTGCTGATAGCATTCTTTAGAAATGTTGGCCCATATTGATAGGATAGCATCTTGCAGTTGATGGAGATTAGAGGGATGCACATCCAGGGCACGAAGCTCCTGTTCCACCCCATCCCAAAGATGCTCTATTGGCTTGAGATCTGGTGACTGTGGGGGCCATTTTAGTACAGTGAACTTATTGTCATGTTCAAGAAACCAATTTGAAATGATTTGAGCTTTGTGACATGGTGCATTATCCTGCTGGAAGTAGCCATCAGAGGATGGGTACATGGTGGTCATAAAGGGATGGACATGGTCAGAAACAATGCTCAGGTAGCCCGTGGCATTTAAACGATGCCCAATTGGCACTAAGGGGCCTAAAGTGTGCCCAGAAAACATCCCCCACACCATTACACCACCACCACCAGCATGCACAGTGGTAACAAGGCATGATGGATACATGTTCTCATTCTGTTTACGCCAAATTCGGACTCTACCATTTCAATGTCTTAACAGAAATTGAGACTCATCAGACCAGGCAACATTTTTCCAGTCTTTAACAGTCCAATTTTGGTGAGCTCGTGCAAATTGTAGCCTCTTTTTCCTATTTGTAGTGGAGATGAGTGGTACCCGATGGGGTCTTCTGCTGTTGTAGCCCATCCGCCTTAAGGTTGTGTGTGTTGTGGCTTCACAAATGCTTTTCTGCATACCCCGGTTGTAACGAGTGGTTATTTCAGTCAACGTTTCTCTTCTATCAGCTTGAATCAGTCGGCCCATTCTCCTCTGACCTCTAGCATCAACAAGGCATTTTCGCCCACAGGACTGCCGCATACCGGATGTTTTTCCCTTTTCACACCATTCTTTGTAAACCCTAGAAATGGTTGTGCGTGAAAATCCCAGTAACTGAGCAGATTGTGAAATACTCAGACCGGCCCGTCTGGCACCAACAACCATGCCACGCTCAAAATTACTTATATCACCTTTCTTTCCCATTCTGACATTCAGTTTGGAGTTCAGGAGATTGTCTTGACCAGGACCATACCCCTAAATGCATTGAAGCAACTGCCATGTGATTGGTGGACTAGATAATTGCATTAATGAGAAATAGAACAGGTGTTCCTAATAATTCTTTAGGTGAGTGTATAATCTCCTAAGGATGCACCGGGGGTTTCCAGGATTCTACTGAGTCATAGTGTAGACATTCCAGCACAACCTTCACTGGGGGAAGGGGGGGGGGGGAGTAAAGCCGCCCTGAGGAAAGTGGTGGAGAGTAACGCCGGTTGAGCTAAATATATATAGTAAATGCAGATCTCGGAAAGCATCGCTAGATGGCGATCTAGTATCAACAATTAAATAGGTAGCTAAAGTCCAAAGTAGAAAAGTGAAAAAATAATAGAAAAAAACTAGTCAAATAAATAAAGGCTTGTTCAGGAGCCCCTGTGGAGTGAGGTACAGGCATCCCTTGATTACTGTCAAAGCATATGGGAGGCTGACTCCACTACCCTATTAAAGTTCCCTTACGTCTTGATGTGTGTATTTAGACTCGGCACCCTGTATACTGATAAAATATATACACTACTCACAAAAAGTTAGGGATATTTGGCTTTCGGGAGAAATTTATGGAAAACATAAAAAGTTCATGCTACAGTGATATTATTATTATATCATGACATGCCAAATTAAGAAAAAATAAAAGGAGTTAGAAATTGAGAAAGATCGGGAAATGAAGGAAAGCAGAATGAGGGGAAGGGATAAATGCCAAAGGTGGAATCAAAGAACCCCTACGTGGAAGTGGGAGGAAAATATCACTTCAGTTTCTGACCCTCACACAGATAGATGCGTTTCATATCTGGAAAACATATCATCTCATCAAATAGCTAATTTATGGTAGAATTAATTGTACAGTTACCTTACTTCTAGTAGTGCATTTATTATTAATTATACCTGAAAGACCATATAATATTTGTGGTCAGGGCTACGGACACGAAAGCCGAAGAGCCCTAGTGGGCTAAACACCGAGACCCACCGTAACTGCAAGACGCATCTTACCTAACTAAATGGCTAGTGGTGTGCCGGTAGCCATGTCCGTGGGTAGGCCTATAAAAGGGGGGCATACCCTGTAGAAGTGAAAATAGAAAGGGAGGGAGGGTGGGGCAACTGAGAAAACGCCCGCCCCTAGGTGGGGCTGTGCCTGGTTTAAGTAGAGCCTCCGCCCCTCCCACAAATGCAGTCTAAACAGACTGCCAAACTTGTGGTCAGGGCTACGGACACGAAGCCGAAGAGCCCTAGTGGGCTAAACACCGAGACCCACCGTAA
>JAKVIS010006510.1:0-10313 GCA_033119425.1 Bufotes viridis
AGTATTATAGTAGTTATATTCTTGTACATAGGAGACAGTATTATAGTAGTTATATTCTTGTACATAGGAGGCAGTATTATAGTAGTTATATTCTTGTACATAGGAGCAGTATTATAGTAGTTATATTCTTGTACATGGAGCAGTATTATAGTAGTTATATTCTTGTACATAGGAGCAGTATTATAGTAGTTATATTCTTGTACATAGGAGCAGTATTATAGTAGTTATATTCTTGTACATAGGAGCAGTATTATAGTAGTTATATTCTTGTACATAGGAGGCAGTATTATAGTAGTTATATTCTTGTACATAGGAGACAGTATTATAGTAGTTATATTCTTGTACATAGGAGCAGTATTATAGTAGTTATATTCTTGTACATAGGGAGGCAGTATTATAGTAGTTATATTCTTGTACATAGGAGCAGTATTATAGTAGTTATATTCTTGTACATAGGAGGCAGTATTATAGTAGTTATATTCTTGTACATAGGAACAGTATTATAGTAGTTATATTCTTGTACATAGGAGCAGTATTATAGTAGTTATATTCTTGTACATAGGAGGCAGTATTATAGTAGTTATATTCTTGTACATAGGAGCAGTATTATAGTAGTTATATTCTTGTACATAGGAGCAGTATTATAGTAGTTATATTCTTGTACATAGGAGACAGTATTATAGTAGTTATATTCTTGTACATAGGGAGGCAGTATTATAGTAGTTATATTCTTGTACATAGGGAGGCAGTATTATAGTAGTTATATTCTTGTACATAGGAGCAGTATTATAGTAGTTATATTCTTGTACATAGGAGACAGTATTATAGTAGTTATATTCTTGTACATAGGAGCAGTATTATAGTAGTTATATTCTTGTACATAGGAGCAGTATTATAGTAGTTATATTCTTGTACATAGGAGCAGTATTATAGTAGTTATATTCTTGTACATAGGAGCAGTATTATAGTAGTTATATTCTTGTACATAGGAGCAGTATTATAGTAGTTATATTCTTGTACATAGGAGCAGTATTATAGTAGTTATATTCTTGTACATAGGAGCAGTATTATAGTAGTTATATTCTTGTACATAGGAGGCAGTATTATAGTAGTTATATTCTTGTACATAGGAGCAGTATTATAGTAGTTATATTCTTGTACATAGGAGACAGTATTATAGTAGTTATATTCTTGTACATAGGAGGCAGTATTATAGTAGTTATATTCTTGTACATAGGAGCAGTATTATAGTAGTTATATTCTTGTACATAGGAGCAGTATTATAGTAGTTATATTCTTGTACATAGGGAGCAGTATTATAGTAGTTATATTCTTGTACATAGGAGCAGTATTATAGTAGTTATATTCTTGTACATAGGAGCAGTATTATAGTAGTTATATTCTTGTACATAGGAGCAGTATTATAGTAGTTATATTCTTGTACATAGGGAGCAGTATTATAGTAGTTATATTCTTGTACATAGGAGCAGTATTATAGTAGTTATATTCTTGTACATAGGAGCAGTATTATAGTAGTTATATTCTTGTACATAGGAGCAGTATTATAGTAGTTATATTCTTGTACATAGGAGCAGTATTATAGTAGTTATATTCTTGTACATAGAAGCAGTATTATAGTAGTTATATTCTTGTACATAGGAGCAGTATTATAGTAGTTATATTCTTGTACATAGGAGCAGTATTATAGTAGTTATATTCTTGTACATAGGAGCAGTATTATAGTAGTTATATTCTTGTACATAGGAGGCAGTATTATAGTAGTTATATTCTTGTACATAGGAGCAGTATTATAGTAGTTATATTCTTGTACATAGGAGGCAGTATTATAGTAGTTATATTCTTGTACATAGGAGCAGTATTATAGTAGTTATATTCTTGTACATAGGAGCAGTATTATAGTAGTTATATTCTTGTACATAGGAGCAGTATTATAGTAGTTATATTCTTGTACATAGGAGCAGTATTATAGTAGTTATATTCTTGTACATAGGAGCAGTATTATAGTAGTTATATTCTTGTACATAGAGAGCAGTATTATAGTAGTTATATTCTTGTACATAGGAGACAGTATTATAGTAGTTATATTCTTGTACATAGGAGCAGTATTATAGTAGTTATATTCTTGTACATAGTGTCAGAATTTAAGCGAATTTGTGATTCCCAGAATTTTTGATGTATTACTTACTGGGAACCAGCCCTGCAGTTCTGAGCACCGCAATATAAAGTTTATGGTATTCCTTACTCCTGTTTTGGTGTATAATAGTCACAAATGCAGGATTTCAGACTTTTCCATGCAGGTGCAACTTTTCTGCCATTTGCCAGTTTTGCAGAAAGGGGATGCGGGGGAGGGACGGAGTGTAGGGCCTTCAACCGGCTCATTCATCATTATTTATGTCAAAAACTGGAGTAAATAATGACTGAAATCTACGGCGGTCCGAGCTGCCATAGATTTCTTTCCGGTGCGGACTGCGGAGAGACAATAAATTAATGACGAGGCATGCACCTCCTGCAGCGCAGGCAGCGACCCTCAGTGCATCCGGGCCATAGTTCTGTATATAGTTGCTGCATACACACAAGTCGGTAGGGGATTTTTAAATAAACACGCTAGCAAAATTCTTTCATTTCTTTGCATTTGATCGAAGTTGGTGGCAAATGGGTCCATACCGCGTTTTCAGCAAGTCTGAATTTAAATTGCCATTCTATAGGCTCAAGCAATTAAACTGTAATGATCTGCAGGCGCTATGATAATATGTGCTGTAAGATTAGCCAGAACACGTCCATTCACCGTTACCTTTGACCGCTGCGTATCCAATGGCATGTGCTTCTTATAATCTGCAGTTTATCCTTTTAACTGTACCATGATTTAACAGTTGTGGATATCTGATGTGACATATATTTGTATAGTTTGGAAATGACATATAATGACGTATAATGATTGACCTAACAAAGTATAAACAGCTTGTGGTGCTTGGTTAATGATCAGACAACTACGGTGGTGGACCTTTTATTTTTGGTTCTGCATCAGGGTAAATGTTGAGGCAGGGTCACAGTAACATTGGGTGGCATCTACCAGGGGAAGTGGTTAGATTCCTCTAACAAGTCGGATATTCACAAGAAATTTTTTAACTTCTTATTTTTTGCTGTGATACAGGCTGCCTTTCTGGCATAGTAATGGACATACAAATGCTGGATATCCTCCTGTGATATCTCATTCCAAGCTATTTCAACTTGGACCCATAGTTCAGTCAAGGTGGTTGTTCGCTGCTGGGCATGGAAGATCCAGTGCCTAATCCTCTCCCAGGCATTCTAGATGGGGAGAGATCTGGCGATCGAGATGGCCGGGGGCGTGACTGGATATGTGCAGCGCCCAAAGTGCAGTAGCGTGATTAAGTGGCTGGATGAGTGTAGTAGTTGTACTCCTGATTCTGAACCTCCCCGGGCCGGAGTGCAGTTATGGTAAGGGCTCATCTTATTTTCCACGGAGCACAATCCAGTTATGGGGTTCTCCTGCACTCGAGTGCTGTAAAGTCATTAAATCCTTGTTAGACAAGTTCTGTCTACTGGTCTTTCCTTACACCTTCTCTTGCATCTAGTCTGCTTTCTGTAGTTGTTACAGCCCTTATCCTGAGTGGTACCAGGTAGCAGGATAAGGTAAGATGCCAGCAACACACAAGCTTCCTTCTCCTAGCCCCAGCTTGGCTAGATTGCTAACTGACTAGCATGTTCCTCTATTTATATAGAGGGCCACCAACCACACCTATTGGTGGTTATCAATACAGCCTGTTAGTACCATTACATACATACACAGTAAATGCATACATTACACAAAAATTTATTGTTGTGCTTTCTTTTGCATTTTGCAGTATACTGCACACTGGAGAAACAGTTAACAAGAACCTCATTGCCGCCTACAAACTTCTTTATTGCTGCTCTCCATGCATTGCTATTGGAGAGGAACAGCACTGTGATCTACTTGGAACTGTCCATTGTTACTGTTGGATTTACTACTACTCCTATTCTGAATGAACCTTATTTATTTATTTATTTATTTATTTATTTATTTACACTAACTGGCCTGGTTACTGTGGCGGTCCACCCCGGGTGCTGGCTCTCAGGGGTGCCACTCCAGAACAGATGGAAGAGCTCATTGCTTTCCCTGTATAAGATGCAGTGCATCTTATAAAGGGGAATACTAGTGAGTGCTTCCATAATCTGTGTGGTGGCAGTATTTTCAGGGGGACTGTTTCTGCAGAAAAGTATTGGGGAGCACAGTGGACACAGTATTGGGGGTGGCAGGATGGGGTGTTGAGAAGATGGGAGGATGATGGAAAAGTAGGAAAGTAAGATGTCTGTTTGTTAAACTCTGCAGAGACGAGGCGTGGCTGAAAGAAGTCATCATGGCGGTCTGTTCTAACAGGATAAGAAGAAGAAAGAGAATGTCTACATCAGAGAACAGAAGTCACTCTGAATGTAAGAGGTACATATGTGGCGCTGTATGACCCTGTATGTTCTGTAGCGCTGTATGTAATGTTTTCCAAGTATGTCTTTAAAGGGGCTGTCCGCTTTTTTTTGTGTATGAGCGCTGCCTTCTCGGCTCTGTTTACCTGCTCATCACTGCAAATGCTACAGTGAGCAGGTGAACAAAACAGAGAAAACAGCTCTCATATAAGCGCTGTCCTCTCTTCAAGCAGCTGGGGGCACAGAGGGCATTACTACTATGGAGGGGCACAGAGGGCATTACTAATGTGAAGGGAGCACAATGGGCATTTCTACTATGGATGGGGCACAGAGCCAAAGGGCATTACTACAATAAAGGGGCACAGTGGGCATTATTACTGTGGAGGGCACAATGGACATTATTACTGTGAATGGGGCACAATGGGAATTTCTACTATGGAGGGGGCACAGAGGGCATGACTAGCACAATGGGCATTACTACTATTAAGGGTACAATGGGCATTATTACTGTGAAGGGGGCAAAATGGGCATTATTACTATGAAGGGGACACAGTGGGCATTAGTTCTATAAAGGGGGCACAATGGGAATATTACTATGAAGGGGACACTATAGGGATTATTACTGTAAATGGGGCACAATAGGGATTATTACTGTGAAGGGGGCACAAAGAGGGCATTACAACTGTGAAAAGGGCACAGAGAGGGCATAACATAACTGTGAGAGGGCATTATGTGGGCATAAATACTGTGAGAGGGCACAATGTGGGCATAACTACTGTGAGGGGGCACACATCTGTACAAAACCACTGTGAAGGTTGTACAATGAGGCAATACTACTATGAGGGGTAGAATTTTTTTAAGTATTGGGGGCAGAGAAGGGACCTGTACCGGGTGCCAAACACCCTAGGCACGCCACTGCTCAGGGCTTACCAAGATACCTTCCTGCAGGATGGCTTTTAAGCCCTTACACTCCTGATCCCCTAGCCATAATTTTACATATAAATAACATCATTATATTAAAAATGCTTCTTAAATATTTAAACATATACCTGTTCCTTAAATCCTTGTTTGCCACTGTGTATTGATCTTTTAAACGTTTTGTACATTAAAACCTCCACTTCCCGGATATTTAAAACGATGTGACTCAACCAGCCTATCACATACAGGATTCCTCTACCTATATTCATTATCAATGATGTAAATCTCTTCAAGACATTTAAAACTAACATGTTCTAACCAATCACTATCCTTTTGGATATTTATTTAATTATTAACCCTTTAAGAACCCTTGATCGCATATGTACAGTGTTGGTGGTCGTGACCTAAGCGACCAGCACCATACATGTATGGCGAGCTGATTGGGCAGGTGCAGGAGCTGCGCCTCGATCAGCGGCACTGATAGCCGGGCCCCTGCTGCATACGTGAAAACATCAATGCCGGCGTATTAATCTCCTTGAATGCCGTGGTCAAAGCTGACCGCGGCATGCAGAGGGTTTGCGCAGGGTACATGTGCCCGCCGCTTCCTCATCGGGTCCCCGCACTATAGTGGCGGGGACCTGAAGGCAGAGAAGGTAATCCCAATGCCTTCCATAGGCATCGGAGCTTGCCTTCTATGGAAGCCTGTGAGATCTAGCCCTTAAGCTGGGTCTCAGAGGCAGACTGTCAGCATAACAAGCTGATAGCCAATGCATTACAATACAGGTTGTATTGTAATGCATTGCAGAGGGATCAGACCCAGAAGTTGAAGTTCCAGAGTGGGACAAAAATAAAAAGTAAAAATAATAAAAAAAGAAAGTTTCAAGTAAAACAAAAGCCCCTTTCCTAAAATAAAACCTAAAATTATTTTGAAAAATGGAAAAAGAAAAACAAACATATTGGGTTTTTCCGGTCCGTAACGACCGGCGTTATAAAAATCAAATGATCCTGAACGCTGTAGAATTTTTTTATATAAAACTGTGCTAAAACAACCATTTTTTGTCACCTTACATTACAAAAAGTGTAACACTAAGCGATCAAAAAGGCGTATGCCTCTAAAATAGTACCAATCAAACCATCATCTGATCCTGCGAAAAATGAGACCCTACCTAAGACAATCACCCAAAAAGTAAAAAAAACAATGGCTCTCAGAATATGGAGACACTAAAACATGCTTTTTGTTTCAAAAATGCTTTTATTGTGTTAAAAGTACAAAAAATAAAGAGTAGGAATATTATGTATCTTTTGTGTCTGTAACAACCTGGTCTATTAAAATGTCATATGATCTAACCTCTCAGGTGTACACCGTAAAAACATGCAAATAAAAGGTGTAAAAAGACCCCATTTTTATCACCTTACATCACAAAAGTGTAATACCAAGCAATGAAAAAGTCATACGCACCCCAAAAATTGTACCAATCAAACCATCATCTCATCCCGAAAAAATTGAGACTCTATGCATTTATTGTTTAAAACTTAAATAAATTAAAAAAGTATACATATGAGGTATTACTTGTCCGTAAACAACATGCTGCATAAAAAATATCACATGACCTAACCCTTCCAGGTGAACACCGTAAAAAAAAAACGGTGTCAAAAAGTCATTTTTGTCACCTTACATCACAAAAAGTGTAATACCAAGCGTAAAAGTCATATGCACCCTAAAATAGTACCAACTAAACTATTATCTCATACCCAAAAAAATGAGCTCCCTACATAAGACAGTCGCCCAAAAAATAACAAAATATGGCTTTCAGAATATGGAGACACTAAAAATCTTTTTTCAAAAATGCTTTATTAAGTAAAACTGAAACAAACAACCAAAATAAGTAGTCACATTTTGTATTGTCGCTTCCATAACAACCTGCTCTACAAAAATAACACATGATCTAACCTGTCAGATGAACATTGTAAAAAACCAAAAATAAAAACAGTCCCAAAACAGCTATTTTTTTGTTACTTTGCCTCACAAAAAGTGTAATATAGAGCACCCAAAATCATATCTACTCTAAAATGGTACCAACAAAACTGCCATCTTATCCTGTAGTTTCCAAAATGGGGTCACTTTTTGGAGTTTCTACTCTAGGGCATCAGGGTCTTCAAATGCGACATGCAACTTAAAATTATCCCAGTGAAATCTGCCTTCCAAAAACCATATGATGCTTCCTTTCCTTCTGCGCCCTGCTATGTGCCCGTACAGCAGTTTACGACCACATATAGGGTGTTTCTGTAAACTACAGAATCAGGGTAGTAAATATTGAGTTTTGTTTGGCTGTTAACCCTTGCTTTGTTACTGAAAATATGAATTAAAATGGAAAACCTGCCAAAAAGTGAAATTATGAAATTTTCATTTTCCTTTAATTCTTGTGGAACACCTAAAGGGTTAACAAAGTTTGTGAAATCAGTTTTGAATACCTTGAGGGGTGTAGTTTCTAGAATAGGGCAATTTATGGGTTGTTTCACTATGTAAGCCCCACAAAGTGACTTCAGACCTGAACTAGTCCTTAAAAATGGGTTTAGAAAATTTTCTTAAAAATTTTAAGATTTGCTTTTAAACTTCTAAACCTTCTAATATCCCCAAAAAAGAGAAAATGTAATTTACAAAATGATCCAAACATGAAGAAGAAATATGGGAAATGTAAAGTAAGATTGGTATTTTTTTTTATAAATAAAGATGAAATATTTTGACTGCAATTTACCACTGTCATGAAGTACATTATGTGACGAGAAAACAGTCTCAGAATGGCTTGGTTATGAAAGCGCTTTTTTAAAGTTATCACCACATAAAGTGCCACATGTCAGATTTGCAAAAATGGCCTGGTCCTTAAGGTGAAAATGGCAGGGTCTTGAAGGGTTTAGGCCAGTGGCGGACATACAGGGGTCGCAGGGGTCGCACTTACGACCGGGCCTGACCTCCAATGGGCCCGGCTGCCTGTGGACCACCCGGGCCCCTGCAGTGCAGTTGTGCCGCCACTGCCGTGTGGCATATCTTTCGCGCGGACGGAGCAAACTTTGCGGAGGGCCTCGCTGGGAGGCGCCACCAGCAGGAAGTTAGCACGGCCACAAACCTTTTTGCTGGTGGCAGTGACGTGTGCAGCAGGAGGAAACGTGGTCACACAGCCTCTGGTGCCCGCCCCCTCTCTCTCTCACACAGCCTCTGGTGCCCGCCCCTCTCTCTTCTCTCCACACAGCCTCTGGTGCCCGCCTCTCTCTCATGCTGGTGGCCGTGACGGTGCAGCAGGAGGAAACGTGGGTCCGAATTGTCTCTCCCTCTCTGGTCCAGCAACAAGGTAAGCCAAAGGGAGGTGGGAGAGGAGGAGGCATCAAAGCTATTTGTATGTCCTCGTGTGCTGCCAGCCTGCTCCATACCCCCTCTCTGTGGAAGCCCTTCCCCTATCTGCAGCTATCTTCACTCCCCTGTATGCAGCCCCTTCATTCACCTCCCCTGTGTGCTGCACCTTCACCTACTCCCCATGTGCAGCCCCTTCATTCACCCCCCCATGTGCAGCCCTCTCATTCACCCCCCATGTGAGCCCCTTCATTCACCCCCTCCTCCCTGTGTGCAGCCCTTCATTCACCCCCTCCCTCCCTGTGTGCAGCCCCTTCATTCACCCCCCTCCCTCCCTCCCGTGTGCAGCCCTTCATTCACCCCCCTCCCTCCTCCCGTGTGCAGCCCCTTCATTCACCCCCTCCCTCCCCTCCCGTGTGCAGCCCTTCATTCACCCCCTCCCTGTGTGCAGCCCCTTCATTCACCCCCTCCCTCCCTTGTGTGCAGCCCCTTCATTCACCCCTCCTCCCTCCCCCTGTGTGCAGCCCCTTCATTCACCCCTCCTCCTCCCTGTGTGCAGCCCCTCTCCATTCACCCCCTCCTCCCTCCCTGTGTGCAGCCCCTTCATTCACCCCCTCCCTCCCTCCCTGTGTGCAGCCCCCATTCACCCCTCCCTCCCTCCCGTGCAGCCCTTCATTCACCCCTCCTCCTGTGTGCAGCCCCTTCATTCACCCCCTCCCTCCCTGTGTGCAGCCCCTTCATTCACCCCCCTCCCTCCTCCTGTGTGCAGCCCCTTCATTCACCCCCCTCCCTCCCTGTGTGTGCAGCCCCTTCATTCACCCCCTCCCTCCCTGTGTGCAGCCCTTATTCACCCCCTGTGTGCAGCCCCTTCACCTCTCCTGTGTGCAGCACCTTCATTCACCCCCTCCCTGTGTGCAGCACCTTCATTCACCCCCTGTGTGCAGCCCCTTCATTCACCCCCTGTGTGCAGCCCATTCACTCACCCCCCGTGTGCAGCCCATTCACTCACCCCCCCATGTGCAGCCTCTTCATTCACCCCCATGTGCAGCCTCTTCATTCACTCCCCAATGTGCAGCGGCTGCCTGCAGCCCCTTTATTCACCGCCTTTTGTGCAGCCCCTTTTTCACCCCCATGTGTGCAGCCCCTTCATCTCACCCCGGCTTGCAGCCCCTTTATTGGGGGGCGGGCAGCGACGGGTTGGTGTGGGGGATGGGGTTAGCGATAGGGAAGGGCCCCATGGATCAGTTTCGGCACCGGGCTCCCATGGATTGTGTGTACGCCACTGGTTTAGGCTATCACACTGGGGTTCTATGTTCCTCATCTATGACACAAATCATCCCTACACAATCAATTTTATCATTATACATGGTTCCCAATGTCTTCAAAATACTGCACTCTCTGTAATATTTTAACTGCACCAAACAGGGTTTTAAACTGAACTATACATTTGAGCCATTGAGTTGAAGTGTGCCTAATCTATAAATCCACCCTATTTACATTTGGTTTATGCTTTTATTGGATCACCACCTCTTCATTTTTGATTTTCACTAACTCCAAAATTCTTAGACCC
>JAKVIS010006511.1:0-10273 GCA_033119425.1 Bufotes viridis
TAAGGTTGATAGGACAATCATATTCCTGATGCGGAGGTAAATCCTGGCATCCACTCTTAGAAAATACATTGGCAAAATCAGATATAAAAGAGGGTAATGTCTTGTAGTTAACACAGCAAAAGATATATTCAGACAATTGTCAATGCAATAATCACCCCAATCCAAAATCTGTCTTGCTTGCCAATCGATGGTTGGATTGTGCTTGCTTAACTACGGTAAACCCAGAACCACTGGAGCAGGGAGACCCTCCAACACAAAAAACGAGATAAATTCTTAATCAAAGTCACCCACTTTTAATCTGATATCATGCACCACTTGAGATAAACACTTGTGAGTTAGAGGTGCAGAATCAATAGCAAAAACGGAAATGTTTTTTTTTTAATGCACTCGGTGACAACCCGTGCATACGGACAAACTGAGCATCAATCAGGTTCACCCCGGCCCCACTGTCGATAAAAACCTTAATCTCCACAGTTTTTGACTCTAACGCCACATCAGCAGTCAGGAGAAATGGGGTATTACCACTCAAAGACAAATGCACATTTTCTGACTCTCCTCTCACCCCTCCAAGAGTCAGATGGGTATTAAATGACCCTCTTTTTTATTTTTGCCGTTGAATATATGGACATACTCTAATAAAATGCCCCTTCTGTACGCAGAAAAAACACATCCCCTTCCTATTACCAGTATGCTTATCCCCTTAATCAAGGAAATAACCACACCGACTCCCTGTTTCTCATCCCCAGATGAGTGTGTATGTAGCCTAAAAATACAGTTTGCACGCCTCCCTAAACAAAATGAAATTATCACGTCCCCAGAAAACCTGTCCGTGAGGGATATTTTAGGCTCCAGATAGGCCTGGTCTCCACCACTACCACCAGGACCAACAGCCTGTGATCTTTGCATCTGCGAGACGGTCGTGCGGAGGTCAGCTACCTCCAAAGATAGCCCTTGCAGATGACCTGCCAATGCAGCAATAGGATCCATGGCTGCACACAAAGAAACAAAAAATGACGGTTTTGGCGGCTTATAATGTCACACTTCGGTGTGGGAGGGAAACACCACACCGAGCATAGGAGGGAAGGGGAGAACAGAACATAGAGGGAAGGGAGCGTGTGGACCATCCCTTATAGATCCCAAAGTATAAATGTGCCATCGGGTCCAAGGAGGAAGTAAAGAGGGAAGAGTGACTCCCCTGCCACCCACCTCCAGATAATGATGCACCCGCCACTGTTTGTTTCAAATACCACCTGCTCCCGTAATGCCCAACGGCCCCTGGTATCGCCCATACGGCACAGGTAGGTTGAGTGGTGGGGCCTCGGGCTGCTTGAGAGACGTTGACGTGGTGTCCGAGCTTAAGACATATCCTCCTAGTAGGATATGTCGAACTAACCTCTCAATTTTAACATCAGTGTGAGGGTTTAGTATTGCCGCAGAGTGCACCTGCCTTTGCTATGGTTATGTTTCAAATACCACCTGAAAACAGGTGTGACATTGTTTGGTTCTGTGCAGCAGAATTTCAATAAAAAATCTCATAAGGTAAAAAATCTTTGGACCTTCGCCTCTTCATGTTGTGCTGTTTCCACCCAGTCCATGCAAATGATAAGAAAGCTTTTGTAAAAATAACCAAGAAGGCGGGAGCTAAGGGTAGAGCCCCTCCTGTGAAATAGTTTTACAGACCACACTGGAGTTGATTGGGTGATTTTAAGTGCCATGTCCCAGTAAGACGCTGAAGGTAGATATCTAGAAGCATTATAGAAGTTATCTACTGTGTCTTTCGAGATGCACCATATTTAGGGCTCATGCACACGGCCGCATGTATTTTGAAAAACGTATCTGCAAAAATACGGATGATGTCCGTATGCATTCCGTATTTTGCGGAACGGAACAGCTGGACCATAATAGAAAAGTACTATCCTTGTCCGTAATGCGGACAATAATAGGACATGTTCTATTATTTTGCAGAAACGGAAATACAGACATATGGAAACTGAATACACACGGAGTAACTTCCGTTTTTTGTGGACCCATTGAAATTAGGCCTGCACAATATATCGCGAAAGCAATCGTAATCGCAATTAATCGCCATATCGCAATCGCAATTTGCTGACCCAAAAATGCTGCAATTATATTATCAGTATTTTTCGCTTTATAAGACACACTTTTTCCCCAAAAGTGTGTGGGGGAATAGCAGTGCGTCTTATAAAGCGATGGTTGACTTTCTACGTGACACTGTATCTCCGGCCGCTATGCTGCACAGCGGCCAGCGATACATCAGTTACAGTGCGAGGAGGGGCTGGTGGAAAGTCGTTATTTTAAAGAGGACCTTTCACTGGTCCACAATTTATTAGGCAAAGGTATGTACACGGAGAGCGGCACCCAGGGATGACCCTGCACTTACTTGTATCCTTGGGTGCCGCTCCGTTCGCCTGCTGTAGCCCCGGTACCGGCGCTCCTGCTTCTCCAATTTTGCCCTGGGAGGATGACTCCTTCTTTTGCCCTGGGCGTCTCCTTCTCCCAGGGCTGGAGCACTGGCCAATCGCAGCGCTCAGCTCATATTCAGGATATGATACCGGGGCTACAGAGGATCGAACGGAGCGGCACCCAGGGATACAAGTAAGTGCAGGGACATCCCTGGGTGCCGCTCTCCATGTACATAGCTTTGCCTAATAAACTGTGGACCAGTGAAAGGTCCTCTTTAATGAACACATGTTCTTTTATCTATCTGTTCTGTGCAGCGCTATCAAAGAAAATGGCAAGTTTTGTATTTTGTACTTTTGCAGTAATGCAAATATGTATTTTATTTTTCAGTTCTTGAGTTCAGCATAACTACATTTAACATTATCAGTCACCTGTGTGTGCTTTTACCTTGAAAATCCAAGCAGATAGACCTCTAGCACAATTCCCTTAAAATATCGCATCGCATATCGTTATCGCAATTTTTAGGGCCCTAATCGCAATCGCACGAAATTCCCATATCGTGCAGCCCTAATTGAAATGAATTGTTTCGCATCATTTCGCAAAAAAAAAGTAACGGACACGGAAAGAAAATACGTTCGTGAGCCCTTATTATAAAGTCAGTCTTAGGGCTTGTTCACATGAATGTTTTTGCATTCCGTATATGGGCCATTTTTTGCTTTCAGTATACCATCCATATACGGAACCATTAATTTAAACGAGTCCACAAAGAAAACCGAATGTACTCTGTATGCATTCCGTATTTCTGTTTTTCCGTTCCGCTACATTTTGAGTCATGTCCTATTATTGCCTACAAATCACGTTCCGTGGCTCCATTCAAGTCAATGGGGCTGTAAAAAATGAAATGCATACAGAATGCATCCGTATGTCTTCAGTATCCGCTCCGTTTTTGCGGAAACATCTATTGAAAATGTTATGCCCAGCCCAATTTTTCAATGTACTTACTGTTAAAACATTATTATATGCTTCCGTTTCCGATCTGCAAAAACGTATCACAAACGGAAACCATACGGAGGCGGAATGGAAACGAAAACACTACTGAAACCAAAAACGGAAAAATGGATCCGTTAAAAACGGACCGCAAAACCATACGGTCGTGTGAACGAGCCCTTAATAAATTCCTCCCAGTATTTGTGAATTCCAATTCCTAGGGCCTCTTGCACACAAGCGTTTGTTTTTTCCATTTATGTTCCGTTTTTGAGGTCTGTATACGGAACCATTCATTTCAAAGGGTCCGCAAAAAGTCAAGTCAATGGGGCTGTAAAAAAGCGGAACAGATACGGAATGCATCCGTATGTCTTCCGTATCCGTTCCGTTTTTGCGGAACCATTTTCTGACCAGCCCAATTTTTCAATGTAATTACTGTATACTGTATATGCCATGCTTCCGTTTCCGTTTGCAAACTGCAAAAATAGATCACATACTGAAACCATACGGAAACGGAACTGAGACAAAAACACTACTGAAACGAAAAGCGGAACACTGGATCCGTGAAAACGGACTGCAAAATACTGAAAAAGCCATACGGTCGTGTGCAAGAAGCCTAATAATAATTATTTTTTAATTTTGTAATTCACATTGTCATAATTACATAGCATATATGAGCAGACAAAATGAGAAATAAATCAGTCCCATTACTTTGTATAACAAATAAAACTGCGGAGCACAGTGGAGTCTCAGTACACATCACAATAGGTATTTTAATATATCTAAGGGCCCTTTCACACTTGCGTTTGGAAGATCCGGCATAGAGTTCCGTCCTCGGAATACTGATCAGGATTATTCTCATGCATTCTGAATGGAGAGAAATCCGTTTAATATGCATCAGGATGTCTTCAGTTCAGTCACTGAACCTGCGGTATTCTTTCTGTCCTGGGATGCAGAGCAAAAGCGGATCCGACCGTCGTGACCCCCAATGCAAGTCAATGGGGACGGATTCGTTTTCTATGGCCCAATCTGCCACAATAGAAAACGGTTCCGTCCTCCATTGATTTTCAATGGAGTTCAAAACTGATCCGTTTTGGCAATGTTAAAGTTAATACAAGCGGATCCATTCAAACGGATGCATGCGGTTGTATTATCTGTAACTGAAGCATTTCTTTCCGGGAAAGAGCCTCGACGACGAAACTCTATGCCGGATCTTCCAAACGCAAGTGTGAAAGGGCGCTACACATAAAAGACTGCATTAATAAACAAGACAAAAATATACAAATGTATGGTTCTAAGGACAAATACATACAGTATCTGTCTGTATCCTGTCAGTGGCTAATAGAAGAGGATCAGATATACAGTCTCCTACACCCTTTTTCAGAGCTAACCAGGTTGCCTCAAGATCACTAACGTTCCTTTTAAGATATCTCCATGATTCCAGGTTGTATATAAGATTTGACATGATTTCCTTGATTTCACATACTGTGACTAGAGATGAGTGAATTTCAGGTTATGAAATTCATTTTGCGATTCGTTTACTGGTAAAGGTGAATTGCATTATGGATTCCGTTACCACGGACCATAATGCAATTCTATGACAGAATGCATAACGGAATGCCTTCAGACGCATTCCGTTATTCATTCCGTCATAATAGAAGTCTATGGGCTGCAAAATGGATCTGTCCCATTTCCGTTATGCAGGGGAGTCCTCTCCTGCATAACGGAAACTGGACGGATCCGTTTTGCAGCCCATAGACTTCTATTTTGACAGAGTGAATAACTGAATGCCTCTAAAGCCATTCTGTTATGCATTTCATCATAGAATTGCGTTATGGTCCATGGTAACGGAATCCATAACGCAATTCACGTTTTACCAGTAAACGAAGCGTGAGCGAATTTCAAAATATGAAATTCGCTCATCTCTAGCTACGACAGTCAAAATATTTGTGGCAGCTAGCTGATGCTCAGTTCGTAACCTGAGGGCCAGCACAGGACTGTGCTGGCATCAGCCTCAGGTTACAAACTGCGCATGCACTAGCTGTCCTGCGTGAGATTACGGTGCTTCAACTGTGTGACATTGAGGGGCGGGGAGCTGAGTTGGAGGATGCGGGGCGGTGCTGGACTCCTTCACAGTGGGCAGTGCTAGACTCCTGAAACTCTGGTAAAACCCCCTTGGCCTCCTTACTGACCTAATTAGCATATTTATAAAATGTTTATTTGTTTTTCTAAATAAAAGCATCCCCATCTATGGCACATGTATATTACTGAGATGCTAGCTGAGATCTAGCAGCACATGTAGAGGGCTCTATATGGTAAAACTAACTGACAGAATCCCTTTAAATTAGTACCCATGCAATGTACAGAACCAGAAACCCTCGTTCATTTCCAAATGGGAAGTGGACTTACACTTAACCTTCACTGAGACGGAGATTGAGGATCTCCTGCGGAGAACACCTGGCATTTCTGGATGTGTCCGCCTGCAGGAGAATTATTACAAATCCTTAACTCGCTGGTATTATACGCCAGAAAGACTGCATGCCATGTACCCAACTACCTCTCCTCTTTGTTGGAGATGCGATGGGGACATGGGCACATATATGCATATCTGGTGGTCCTGTCCGGTTATTAAGCCTTTCTGGTCATCAATCTGTGAGGCGCTGTCAAAAATACATAAGCGCCCCACTATTCCTACGCCGCAGTTATGTCTATTGGGATGGGAGCGAGGAACTCAGGCAAGGGATGGGAAGGTAAACTTAATAACCAAGTGTTAGCAGCAGCGAGACTGCTAGTAGCTGGGCAATGGAAGTCCTCGACTCCCCCTTCTACCGGCCAATGGCTGCTCAAGTGTGATCAGATAGGTCGCTTGGAACAGATAGCCTACTGGGATACAGCCAGCCCACATAAATTCGAAGCAATTTGGGGTCCGTGGAAGAGGTTCAGAAAGTGCTAGGCAACACCTGCTCTGATACAGGGCATTGATAGTTGGTAATCAATTCACACCTATTTTCTCTCCTCCATGTCGACAACCTAGATGCCACACAGGGGCGGTGCTACCGTTAGGCGAACTAAGCGTTCGCCTGGGGCGCCCTGGTGGGCTCCCCCTGTCTGGGGCTGCAGCGCTGGGCGAGCGGCTCTTGAGCCACCCCCAGCGCCATTACAGGGGGGCCAGGAGTAGAGGTCAGAGCAGGCACCTGCTTACCTGATGGCAGGCAGGGGCGTAACGAGGCCCGGCGGGGAGGGGGCCCGCTGCGCTCACATGGCGGAGCCCGGCATTTTCACTGTACTTAATGCCGGGCCCGTCAGAGCGCTCCTCTCACCTCCATTATGTTCACTGCTTCAGGCCTCCAGCATCAGGCCCCGCTGCCTCTAACTAGAAACACAAGTAAGCAGGTGGGCGGAGCCTAACGGACCTCCGTTAGGCTCCGCCCCACCTGCTTATGTGTGGCAGCGCTGGGGCCTGATCCCGGAAGCCTGGAGCAGTGAACATAATGGAGGTGAGAGAGCGCTCTGACGGGGCCCGGCATTAAGTACAGTGAAAATGCCGGGCCCCCTTACATGAAGTCTGTGGGCAGTCGGGGGCACTTCTGGAGGCCGTGGGGGGCACTACTAGGGGTTGTGGGGGGCACTTATGGAGGCTATGGGGGGCGCTTCTGGGGCCATTACTGGTGACAGTGGGGGACACTACTAGGGGCTGTGGGGGCACTTCTGGAGGCAGTGGGGGGCACTACTAGGGGCTGTGGGGGCACTAGTGGGGTGCACTACTGGAGGCAGTGGGGACACTAGTGGGGTGCACTACTGGAGGCAGTGGGGGACAATACTAGGGGCTGTGGGGGGCACTTCTGGGGGCTATTGGAGGCGCTTCTGGGGCCATTACTGGAGGCAGTGAGAGACACTACTAGGGTCTGTGGGGGACACTAGTGGGGTGCACTACTGGAGGCAGTGGGGGACACTACTAAGGGCTGTGGGGGCACTACTGGGGTAGTGGGGTACACTACTGGGGACATTATTAGGGGCAGTGAGAGGCATTACTGGGAGATCAGGGCGTGACAATTGCGGACACAGACATGTCCGTCAGTGTGTGCGTGTCCGTCTGTGTGTTCGTGTCCGTCAGTGTGTGCGTGTCCGTCAGTGTGTGCGCGGGTCTGTCTGTCTGTCAGTGAGTGACATGGCGGTGGGGCGGCAAAATGGATCTTTGCCTAGGCGGCAAAAATCCTTGCACCGGCCCTGATGCCTCAGCTATATATTTTGAACCTGACCTTTATGTCCCATCCCTTGTATGTCTCCTCTCTCTCACTTACACGCCTCAGAGTACCTGCTTACCTTTCCTCTCTCGTATGACAAGACTAAGTCTTCAGCCTTAGTTCTAGAGACAGTTATCTCTCCTAAATTTGTTCATACATAAAAAACATGTTTATATATGAAACACTGTTTATATGTAAAACAATGCTTATTTGTTTAATTAATAATGGTCGCAAATGTCATTTATTATCAACAGCACAGATGTACAATGACTGTATTGTTTTATGCGCTTACACCGCGACTATTCATGTTGTCACGGTATGTTGTACTTATGTTTATGCTTTTGCGCCCTCTGTAGGGCTTCTACAATAAAATATTTTACAAACTAAATTAGTATCCATGCAATGATGTACAATTTGGAAAATATTGCATTATGAACTCTAACCTCTCGACACGGCAATTAACAAATCAGTGTGTCCGCCCCTTCTGGGTAAACCAGGCAGTGATAAAAGGCTTACATTTTCATTAATAATATAGTAATAATTTTCTCATTTAATAAGTAGCATCATGTCCCTTTAAATCCTGAGCTGCATTTGCCACCATGGTAACTTCAGTCCATCAACTACCAATAGAATTGCTAGATTTGGTTTTGAAAAAGTCGGTTGGCTCCCATCAGTTATTGATCAATGAAGAGGGAAGAGGATGCTACACGCTCGGCCTGCTCAGTAAGGTAAAGCTGTGCTCAATTGGCACAAAATATATTGGTGTGAATAGCTTTTGCCAATTTATTTAGTGTTTTAGACACATTTTAGACTTTGTGGGAGCCAAGAGGAAAGGGTGCATAGCCTAGTGGAAGGGGTGTGGATTCAGATGGCACAATAGGGAGATTTATCAAAACTGGTGCCAAGGAACATTGGTTTAGTTGCCCATGGCAACCAATTAGGAGCTGTACAAAAATGAAAGGATTAATCTGATTGCAATACACATTTAACCTAAACTGATGACCATGTCGTCATATAGCTCCCCCAAGTTAAAGGATGGCAGACCCGGTGAGACCCTCTATGGGTCCACTTAGGGATGTCCATAATATTACAGTCACCCTCTTCAGTTCTGTTTGCTGAGATAGTCCATGGTTATTAGCCTTGGGTTTCCAGAGCCTGCATTGAATTGGGAAATTGGATGGCTATAGGGCCAGGCTCCACCGCAACAGCCATCCATCCACCCGGTTCAACAAGGGGGATCTCCAAATTCCTAGGACCGTAGTCGCTAGGAAGGAGGCTGGCCATCAGCCCCCTCCAGGAGCCCAGGTCACGGTGGTTTCTGTGATAGGTGTCCCTGTATGTGTGTCCCCCCTGTATGTCTGTGCCCCCTGTATGTTTGTGTGTCCCTCTATGTGTGTGTGTCTGTCTGTATGTGTTTGTCCCTGTATGTGCATGTCCCTGTATGAGTGTGTGTCCCTTTCTGTGTGTTTCTGTACTTGGGTGTCCCTGTATGTGTGTGTCCCTGTATGAGAGTGTGTGTTCCTGTATGTGTGCGTTGCCCTGTATGTGTATGTGTGTGTTACCCTGTATGTGTGTGTCCCCCTGTATGTGAGTGTGTGTCCCTGCATGTGTATCCCTGTATGTGTGTGTGTCTTCCTGTATGTATGTATATGTGTGTGTGTCCCAGAATGTGTATGTGTGTCTCTGTATGTGTGTCCCTGTATGTTTGTGTGTCCCTCTATGTGTGTGTGTCTGTCTGTATGTGTTTGTCCCTGTATGTGCATGTCCCTGTATGAGTGTGTGTCCCTTTCTGTGTGTTCCTGCATTTAGGTGTCCCTGTATGTGTGTGTCCCTGTATAAGAGTGCGTGTTCCTGTATGTGTGCGTTGCCCTGTATGTGTATGTGTGTGTGTGACCCTGTATGTGTGTGTCCCCCTGTATGTGAGTGTGTGTCCCTGTATGTGTATCCCTGTATGTGTGTGTCTTCCTGTATGTATGTATATGTGTGTGTGTCCCAGAATGTGTATGTGTGTCTCTGTATGTGTGTGTCCCTGTATGTGTGTGTCCCTGTGTGTGTGTCCCTGTATGTGTGTGTGTCCATGGAGGTATGTGTTTGTTCTTGTATGTATGTGTGTGTCCCAGTATGTGTAGGTGTGCCCTGTATGTGTGTGAGTTTTCCTATATGTGTGTGTCTCCCTGTATTTGTGTGTGTCTCTGTATGTGTGTGTCCCTCTAGATGTATTTCCCTGTAGATATGTGTCCCTGTATGTGTGTCTGTGTCCCTGTATGTGTGTGTGTTTCCCTGTATGTGATTGTGTGTGGACCTGTATGTGTGTGTCCCCTGTAGGTGTCCCTGTATGTGTGTGTGGGGGTCCCTGTATGTGTCCCCCCCCCGTATGTCTGTGCCCCCTGTATGTGTGTGTGTCCCTGTATGTGTGTTCCTGTATGTGTGTGTCCCCTGTAGGTGTCCCTGAATGTGTGTGTGTGGGTCCCTGTATGTGTGCCCCCCCTGTATGTCTGTGCCCCCTGTATGTGTGTGTGTCCCTGTATGTGTGTGTCTATATGTATGTGTTTGTCCCTGTATGAGTGTGTGTCCCTGTCTGTGTGTTCGTGTATTTGGGTGTCCCTGTATGTTTGTGTGTCCTC
>JAKVIS010006512.1:0-10315 GCA_033119425.1 Bufotes viridis
CTGTAGCGGCTGATTACGGTTCTCTCTGCAGTGTTTTACTGTTATATTCGTCCCATTAAACAATGGGGCATTTTGCCATGGCCAAACAGGCGATAATACTACCACATGAATGAGACTGATGCGCTGGTGTGTCACTCTATACCACGTTGAATCTTCTGGACCTGCAGTGAGGATCTTCATGGCGCCTATACAGCTGCTACGGGAGTATGCAAGCCGACATTGCCTACTGAAGTTTTGATCCAATGGACCCTCATCTGGGATATTAGCACACTCAGTCACTTTTACTATGAAGTATTTTATTCGATCTATTTGTATTTATGATATATATGATGTTTTGCACTTTAATTATATCGATCATGTTATTTGAGTCTCACATTGCACTTGTCACTTTTATGCACATGCACTTTTTCCTGTGCTCTGGTTTTCCAGATGTATCTAATCAAACAATGATTGCAACTGCACAGTGATTTGTTGTCTAACTTGCACATGCCTTTATATGCTTTTGCACTTCCACTTGGTCTTTGCTTGAGAAAGGCTCATTGGGCTGAACACGTTGCATTTCCTGCACATGGGCGCATATACATCTATCATGGATTTTGGAGTGCAGTCCAACTCCTTCATGTTATACCTGCTGGGGATTGCCAGATTCCGCAGTTGGACATTGCACTCCGCAGCCAGTGGATGAAGCTTCCTGGGTCTTTAACTTTATATGATATATATACCTGAAAAGCTGAGGCAGTATCTCGCTGTGGGTCAGCTGGGTGCAAAGCTCCAAAATGGAAAAACCACTCCAAAATGTATGTAAATAAGAAAATAGAGCAGCACTCCAAAGTGGATAAAAACAAAGTCTTACTTTATTCACCCAAAGTGCATGGCAACGCTTCAGCTCCTGTACCGGAGCCTTCTCAAGCAAACTGTGCAGTGCATACAAACATTATATAGTCAGTGAATGGTGACATCATCATCAAGCGTCATTACACCATTAACCCTTACATATATATATCATTAAATCGGTCATATAACAAACTCCACAAAGTGTTGTCCCATAATTAATATAAAATGTTCATAGGTGCAATATACAGTAATTCATGTGTTACAAACATTACTTAAATTAATTCATCAGTGATTCCGCATAAAGTCCATGTATCAAAAAAAGTGCTGGTGCATAATTAGTTAAGTTTCTAATCGTCACAGGGAGATGACGATACTCCAGGCACATACCCCTGTCCGGAAGCTCCAAGGCTGACTACAGGAGAAACATTCAGCGCCGTGCAAGTCGGGCGTCCGAAGTATCGCATCTGCGCATGTCAAACAAGGCGTGCACATGACGTCACCCGCTGTTGAGCGATACGCACATACGTCATCCCATCTAGATATTCCCGTGTCTGCGCAGTGCCACACATACAACTCAGGCCGCCATCTTGGTTGAAGGAAACCGTGTCCGGTGCCCACATACACACTGGACGGCAGCCCGAACCATCCACAACTCACCCATAGGATACTCTGCCCACTATAATCCCAAGCCAGAGGTCGACGTGATATTTCACACGCCCACCCCCAACCAAAGGGTACTGAGGATCAAGTGCCCGTGTATAACAGGCCCCTGACCCAAATCACAGTGTTGGCAGAAGGAGGGTTCTCCTCCAAGGGATACAACATACACCATCATCAGGCACCATAAAAATATTGTAGAGACAAAGCGGGATTTAATTGGACACTAATACGATGTCCTCAAGAGTCGCCTGTTGCATCACTTCTAGGGGCAATAGATGACTGGAAATCAGCCGTCTCCCTGCGAAGAACAAAAGAGAAAGAAGATTCATTAAAGCATTTATATTTTTTGAAAACTATACTGTACAGTTATCTCACTCAACAATATTCACAGTGTGAACCCTCCGGGGTGGGGGAGGGGAAGGGGGAGAGAAGCAGGGCAAGCATTTCCCTCAACACACACCCAATCTATAGTCAATGTTTAAACCCTGGGGAACAGAGAACCCAGTGTGTAAATCCAGTAGAGTTCCCTTTTTTTAAAAGGGCAACTCTGTTACCACCCCGTCTGGGTATAGGTACATGGTCAATTATCCAGCATCGTAAATCCCTTTCGCTATGTTTTTTGTCATGAAAATGTCTTGATACCGGTAGATCAAGTCGATTTTTTCGGATCGTGTTTCTATGATTATTAAGGCGAGTTTTCAAGTCTGTGGATGTCTCACCAACATATAAGACCTCACACGGACATGATAATATGTATACAACGTATTCCGAATTGCAAGTTAAATGATGTCTAATAGGGTATGTATTTCCCGTGATGGGATGCACAAATTCTCTACTCTTTCTTATGTATTTACAGTTAACACATCCCAAGCATGGGAAACACCCCGTGCTTGGGTGTGAAAAAGTCGTCTGTCTGACTACTTTCCTTGGTCCAAGGTCAGCTCTAATTAATTGATCCTTGAGGCTTTTGGATCGCCTATAGGAGAACAAAGGGGATTACAAAATTCAGGTACATCTCTAATGGATTTTCCCAAAATGGGCCAATGTTTTTAATGATGGACCCTATTTTCTGACTGCTCTCCGTGTACATAGAGATAAACGGAATACGGGGTTTTGTTGGTTTAATTCTATTCTGATGTAATAACAAACCTCTGTCCAAACCAGAGACATTTTTCTTGTGCTTTCCCAACAAGGGATCCGGATAGCCACGTTGCTTGAACTTAGTTACCATGACGTCTAATGTTTGTTCCACCTCAAGTTCATTTGACACAATACGTTTGGCCCTTAACATTTGTGAATATGGCAAGGATTGAATCATCCTCTTTGGGTGATTGCTAGTATACATTAAAGTTGTATTACGATCAGTTGGTTTGACAAACAATCTTGTTTCAAACTTTCCTTTGTCCCATACCACCTCTGTGTCTAGAAACTGAAGACTTTCCCTCGAGAACACTAACGTAAACTTTAGGGACTCATGTACGTCATTTAAATAGTTGTGGAATGCATGTAGCTGCACTTCCGATCCAGTCCATATGAGGAAGGCGTCGTCTATGTACCGCCACCACACCAAAACATGTTGGAAGTGGTGCGATCCATAGACGGCGTCCTCCTCAAACGCTCGCATATATATATTAGCGTACGTTGGGGCCATATTAGACCCCATCGCCACGCCCCTTTTTGTCTATAGAAAGTGTCCTCAAAGAGGAAGTAATTATAGTCCAGAATAATCCTTAAGAGCCGCAAAATAAACTGCGTGCCCTCCTCAGATATGGTGGATAATGTCAACATATGTTCAACCGCCTCCAAACCTCTCGTATGCTCAATGGAGGTATATAGTGAGGTGACATCAAAAGAAGCAATGATCACCTCACTGTAACCCGTCACGTTCAAAGCCTGCAGTTTGTTGAGAAAATCCACCGTATCCTTTACATATGATTTGGCGCCAATTGAGAAACCCCTTAATACCCTATCCAAAAAAATAGCTGGATGGCTAAAGATAGAATCAGATCCAGACACTATAGGTCTGCCAGGGGATCGATGAGTGACTTGTGTATCTTAGGAAGGATATATAAAACCGGAGTTACCGGATGAGTGACTGTCAGATACTGTAACAAGTCCCCATCGATCACCCCGGCCCCACAGGCATCATTGAGACAGTCCCGTATGAGTATAGCAATTTTAAACTTGGGATCACCATTTAATTCCTCATAGACATTCCTATCAGCCAATTGTCGTGCAACCTCATTGACATATTTATGTTTGTCCATGACAACAACGGCGCCTCCCTTGTCCGCCGGTTTGAGGACAAGGGAGGCATCATGTCTCAGGGACTTCAAGGCATCTGCTTCATCCTTTCTTAAATTAGGATGTAAAAATTGACCTCCATCATTCACAGTTTTTAATTCTTCTATATCACGTATAACATTACGCATGAATATATCTACTGCTGGTTCGTTCACCTTGGGGTTAAAGTAACTCCCCTGACTAAGAGCTAACTTCCCCAAAGTAAACTCGCCAGTAAGTGGCCCCATACTCCTGCTTTCCTTATTCTTAAACCACACTTTCAATTTGATAGAACGAAAAAATCAAACAGATCATTATCAATCATCATCCAGTTAACATGTGTATTAGGACAAAAGGAAAAACCCTTGTTTAAAACACTCACTTCAGTTGTCGTAAGAGTCCTGGAGGATAAATTCACTACATTTGTTTCTTGGTGATTTTCTGTGATCTGGTGTTCAGTGTAGGTTTCTTTAGTTGAGTTCCGATGTTGTCGTCTGTGCCTACGGCCCCCTCTCCTGGTTCTCCATTTTGTCCCGCTGATGTTGTCGGAATGTCTAAAAAGCTTCCTTATTGGACAATGTAGGTGGACGTCTCCTCTTTTGCTGTTGTTATTGTCCTTCATCATGCGTTTTTGTGTACCTTCCTTCTGCCATGTGTAAATAGCTCCCCTTCTGTAATCCTCCATGTCCCTAATCCACTTGCTTCTTTTCCCTTCTTCTAATTCAGATTGATACTTGCTCAAATAATTATTCAAACTTTCCATATAGTTATCATATTCCCCTTGGGACAGAGATGCATTGATTTTTTGTGCAATATCAGTGATTTCACAGGCATTTGTGCATAGTTCTTGTTGTAAAAACTCGATGTTCATCAAGATAAAATCAAATGCATACTTGTTTGATAATGATTCAAATCTCTTGCAGAAATCCTGGTTATACATAAACAAATTGGGTTGCAAATGGGACCTCATACCTCTGGGTATTCTCTGTGCCTTGAAATACTCCCCAAGGGTGGTCATATGTAGACTTAACGCAATAGATCTCTTCATTAAAGTCTCATGTTTCCTTTTAAGTTCCTTCAAGGAGGGCGTGTTGAGGAAAGATGCATCTCCCTGTATCCCACGGAGTAGTCGTTCCACTGTGTCTTGTGAGTAGGACACACCTTCAGGTGAACTCATTTTGATGAATGCAAAAGTAAAAAAATAAAAAAATAGATAAGAGCAAAAAAGCAAAAAATCAATGGTGTGCTGAGCCTCTGGTTTTTGGTATGTATATGAAAAAATGAGGCAGCACCACCTGTAAGTAGCTGGGTGCAAAGCTCCAAAATGGAAAAACCACTCCAAAATGTATGTAACAAGAAAAATAGAGCAGCACTCCAAAAGTGGATAAAAAACAAAAGTCTTACTTTATTCACCCAAAGGCATGGCAACGTTTCAGCTCCTGTACCGGAGCCTTTCTCAAGCAAACTGTGCAGTGCATACAAACATTATATAGTCAGTGAATAGTGACATCATCATCAAGCGTCATTACAATTCATTAACCCTTTACATATATATATCATTAAATCGGTCATATAACAAACTCCACAAAGTGTTGTCCCATAATTAATATAAATGTTCATAGGTGCAATATACAGTAATTCATGTGTTACAAACATTACTTAAATTAATTCATCAGTGATTCCGTACAAAAACTGTGAATGATGGAGGTCAATTTTTACATCCTAATTTAAGAAAGGATGAAGCAGATGCCTTGAAGTCCCTGAGACATGATGCCTCCCTTGTCCTCAAACCGGCGGACAAGGGAGGCGCCGTTGTTGTCATGGACAAACATAAATATGTCAATGAGGTTGCACGACAATTGGCTGATAGGAATGTCTATGAGGAATTAAATGGTGATCCCAAGTTTAAAATTGCTATACTCATACGGGACTGTCTCAATGATGCCTGTGGGGCCGGGGTGATCGATGGGGACTTGTTACAGTATCTGACAGTCACTCATCCGGTAACTCCGGTTTTATATATCCTTCCTAAGATACACAAGTCACTCATCGATCCCCTGGCAGACCTATAGTGTCTGGATCTGATTCTATCTTTAGCCATCCAGCTATTTTTTTGGATAGGGTATTAAGGGGTTTCTCAATTGGCGCCAAATCATATGTAAAGGATACGGTGGATTTTCTCAACAAACTGCAGGCTTTGAACGTGACGGGTTACAGTGAGGTGATCATTGCTTCTTTTGATGTCACCTCACTATATACCTCCATTGAGCATACGAGAGGTTTGGAGGCGGTTGAACATATGTTGACATTATCCACCATATCTGAGGAGGGCACGCAGTTTATTTTGCGGCTCTTAAGGATTATTCTGGACTATAATTACTTCCTCTTTGAGGACACTTTCTATAGACAAAAAGGGGCGTGGCGATGGGGTCTAATATGGCCCCAACGTACGCTAATATATATATGCGAAGCGTTTGAGGAGGACGCCGTCTATGGATCGCACCACTTCCAACATGTTTTGGTGTGGTGGCGGTACATAGACGACGTCTTCCTCATATGGACTGGATCGGAAGTGCAGCTACATGCATTCCACAACTATTTAAATGACGTACATGAGTCCCTAAAGTTTACGTTAGTGTTCTCGAGGGAAAGTCTTCAGTTTCTAGACACAGAGGTGGTATGGGACAAAGGAAAGTTTGAAACAAGATTGTTTGTCAAACCAACTGATCGTAATACAACTTTAATGTATACTAGCAATCACCCAAAGAGGATGATTCAATCCTTGCCATATTCACAAATGTTAAGGGCCAAACGTATTGTGTCAAATGAACTTGAGGTGGAACAAACATTAGACGTCATGGTAACTAAGTTCAAGCAACGTGGCTATCCGGATCCCTTGTTGGGAAAGCACAAGAAAAATGTCTCTGGTTTGGACAGAGGTTTGTTATTACATCAGAATAGAATTAAACCAACAAAACCCCGTATTCCGTTTATCTCTATGTACACGGAGAGCAGTCAGAAAATAGGGTCCATCATTAAAAACATTGGCCCATTTTGGGAAAATCCATTAGAGATGTACCTGAATTTTGTAATCCCCCTTTGTTCTCCTATAGGCGATCCAAAAGCCTCAAGGATCAATTAATTAGAGCTGACCTTGGACCAAGGAAAGTAGTCAGACAGACGACTCTTTCACACCCAAGCACGGGGTGTTTCCCATGCTTGGGATGTGTTAACTGTAAATACATAAGAAAGAGTAGAGAATTTGTGCATCCCATCACGGGAAATACATACCCTATTAGACATCATTTAACTTGCAATTCGGAATACGTTGTATACATATTATCATGTCCGTGTGAGGTCTTATATGTTGGTGAGACATCCACAGACTTGAAAACTCGCCTTAATAATCATAGAAACACGATCCGAAAAAATCGACTTGATCTACCGGTATCAAGACATTTTCATGACAAAAACATAGCGAAAGGGATTTACGATGCTGGATAATTGACCATGTACCTATACCCAGACGGGGTGGTAACAGAGTTGCCCTTTTAAAAAAAGGGAACTCTACTGGATTTACACACTGGGTTCTCTGTTCCCCAGGGTTTAAACATTGACTATAGATTGGGTGTGTGTTGAGGGAAATGCTTGCCCTGCTTCTCTCCCTCCCTTCCCCCCCACCCCGGAGGGTTCACACTGTGAATATTGTTGAGTGAGATAACTGTACAGTATAGTTTTCAAAAAATATAAATGCTTTAATGAATCTTCTTTCTCTTTTGTTCTTCGCAGGGAGACGGCTGATTTCCAGTCATCTATTGCCCCTAGAAGTGATGCAACAGGCGACTCTTGAGGACATCGTATTAGTGTCCAATTAAATCCCGTTTTGTCTCTACAATATTTTTATGGTGCCTGATGATGGTGTATGTTGTATCCCTTGGAGGAGAACCCTCCTTCTGCCAACACTGTGATTTGGGTCAGGGGCCTGTTATACACGGGCACTTGATCCTCAGTACCCTTTGGTTGGGGGTGGGCGTGTGAAATATCACGTCGACCTCTGGCTTGGGATTATAGTGGGCAGAGTATCCTATGGGTGAGTTGTGGATGGTTCGGGCTGCCGTCAGTGTGTATGTGGGCACCGGACACGGTTTCCTTCAACCAAGATGGCGGCCTGAGTTGTATGTGTGGCACTGCGCAGACACGGGAATATCTAGATGGGATGACGTATGTGCGTATCGCTCAACAGCGGGTGACGCCATGTCGCACGCCTTGTTTGACATGCGCAGTACGATACTTCCGGACGCCGACTTGCACGGCGCTGAATGTTTCTCCTGTAGTCGCCTTGGAGCTTCCGGACAGGGGTATGTGCCTGGAGTATCGTCATCTCCCTGTGACGATTAGAAACTTTAACTAATTATGCACCAGCACTTTTTTTGATACATGGACTTTGTACGGAATCACTGATGAATTAATTTAAGTAATGTTTGTAACACATGAATTACTGTATATTGCACCTATGAACATTTATATTAATTATGGGACAACACTTTGTGGAGTTTGTTATATGACCGATTTAATGATATATATATGTAAAGGGTTAATGAATTGTAATGACGCTTGATGATGATGTCACTATTCACTGACTATATAATGTTTGTATGCACTGCACAGTTTGCTTGAGAAAGGCTCCGGTACAGGAGCTGAAACGTTGCCATGCCTTTGGGTGAATAAAGTAAGACTTTTGTTTTTTATCCACTTTTGGAGTGCTGCTCTATTTTTCTTGTTATATATATATATATATATATATATGCTAACTAACTAACTATATAATGTAATGACACAACAAAGCACAGTTTACTGTGTAATGGTGGCTGCACACAATGCAAATAACGTGTGGTTTTTCTGCGCGGATTTTGTGTCGAAAAAATAGTATTAGGGCTCATTCACACGAATGTAGGCTGTCCATGGCCATATTGCAGACTGAAAGCGAATGGGTCCACAATCTGCAAGAGACGGCACAGTGCGGAGGCACAGGTCGAGCCCACTGAAGCACTGCAAAGTGCTTCAGTGGGCTTCTAGTCCGTGGCTCTTCACCTCAAAAGATAAGATGGATATTGCCGGTTGGGGTCTGCAATGGGTCTGCGCTGTGCTCAATTCCCAGGGCCTGTGTCTGTGCATTGCAGTAAGGCATGAATAGCCTATGGTCGTGCGAATAAGCCTTATACAGTACCAGCAAAGTGAGCGATAGTAGACAAATCTGCACTTTGCCTTTTTCCTTAGGTGCGGAAATTGACCTGCCATGCAGATTGAAAAATCTTAAGCATGTCAATTTTGAGATTCCGCACCCCTGTAGACTTCAATGGGATTGTTAAACAGAAAATCCGCTTTAAAACTGTAAAAATTGCACAAAAATGCACCGAAATTGCAATAACTAGGTTTTGGGGCGTGTGTGGTGCAGATTTCATGCAGGTTTTCTGCACATAAATATGCACCGCATGCAGGTACCTGTAATGCAGAAATGAGGCAGTAAACTTTTTGATCTTGCCTCTGCAATTTAGCAGTTTAAACTTAATACTAAATGTGATACCTACAGTGCCTTGCAAAAGTATTCACTCCCTTGACTTTTCCATGTTTTGTTATATTAATGTTTTATTAATCTGATATTTATGTGGATGATCAGAACACAATCGGCTAAGTTGGTGAAGTGAAATGAGAAAATATATAAATAAAACTATTGTTTAGAACAATTGTCCTCAGGAGCACCAACAAATCTATCATAACCAAATGGATAGAACATGGCACAACAGCAAACCTGCCAAGAGATGGCCGCCCACCAAAACTCACGGACGGGCAAGGAGGGCATTATTCAGAGAGGCAGCAGAGACCTAAGGTAACCCCTGAGGAGCTGCAGAGTTCCACAGCAGAGACTAGAGTATCTATATATGGGCGACAATAAGCCGTATGCCCCATAGAGTTGAGGCTTTATGGCAAGTGGCCAGAAGAAAGCCATTACTTTCAGCAAAAACGCAGACGAGACTTCAAATATGAACTTTTCTCTGGACATTAACGTAAGACACTAGTATGTCTGCGCAAATCCAACACATCGCATCACCCAAGAGAACACCATCCTCACAGTGAAAAATGGTGGTGGCAGCATCATGCTGTGTGGGGATAAGCTCCTTTTCAGCAGCGGGACTGGACGAGCTGGTCAACTCCAATAGAAAATCTGTGGTCAGATCCTAGGGATTGCTGCTCACGAGCGCAAACCTTCCAACTTGGAAGGAGCTGCAGCAGTTTTGCAAGACGGAATGGACAAAAATTCCAGTGGTAAGATGTGTGCAAGCTCTTAGAGACTTATCCAAAAGCGACTTGGAGCTGTGATTGCCACAAGGGGGCTCTACAAAGTATTGACTTTAGGGGGTGAATAGTTATGCACATTGACTTTTTTCTGTTATTTTGTCCTATTTGTTGTTTCTTGCTTCACAATAAAAAAAAAAAAAAAAACATATTCAGAAGTTGTGGGCGTGTTCTGTAAATTTCA
>JAKVIS010006513.1:0-10289 GCA_033119425.1 Bufotes viridis
TCAGTTACATATTGCTGAAGTCATAAAAGAAGACTTTTCGATATGTCATAGAAATATGTTGGAAGCGCTGTTTTCCATGGGGGCCTCTGTGCAGGGATATGCCCTTTGGCCTTATTCTGCATAATTCAGGAGAGGTGCAGGCCGGGACATTGGCCGTGAGTGCAAGTCTAAGGTGGCTTCATTATTAGGAGTAGTGTGAATATGAAATTGTATTCTGCCAAATTCTGCTCCTTAAGTCACTGGAGGCAGAACTTCACTTTTAAGTGGTCTTTGCGTTGACAGCTGTAGCACTACACCTGTCATGCAGAGCAGATGAAGAGTCCTCTGAAACATCTCAATGCATAAAGCTGCGCCTCTTGGTCACTTGCAAGGAGTAGAATCCGGCAGAATAAAATTTCCATATTCACACTACTCCATAAAAGATATGTTTGTACTGCTCCCCCTAGCAATTACCTAGTGCAGTCAGCAGTTTACGCACTGAAATAACTGCTGAAAGGTCCCTTTATTCAACAAAATAAAGTATGAGCATTATAAACCTCTACTCACATTATGTGTTCTTAATTACATTACAGATTCTGCTCTTCAAGCAATCAGATCTTCCTATAATATGGTCAGTGCAGGTGCAAAACCACTGGGTAGAGAACGAGTACACGCTGCTCATTTTTCTAGATATATAAGAAAGGTATAAGCTATATACACTATGAAAGTTGTAAACACGTTAAGCTCTTACACAAAGAGGACTGCTGTTTGTGCTGTCAGGTGGCGGCTGAGAAGAGTCTAAGGAATGCCAGCGATGGATTCTACGATGCAGCTTCAATTGTTTCTCCAGTTCCTTCACCTCAGCTTTCCAGCTGGCGCTTCTCTGCTCGCAGGCGTTGCTTCTCAGCTTTCAGGATATTTTGTGCATGTGCTTCTGGAACCTGTGGCAGATATAAAACTGTTAGAGTGAAGCAGGAGCGACCATCAGGGAAGCCTTGGGTAGGTTCTTACGGACTTGTTCCGCAGAAAGAGGAGGTGATGGATGCCGCGCTTCTGAACATGGCTCCACTGGTCTTCTCATTTTAAGAAACAGATGATTGGGGTCATGGTCACAGTCTTCAGCCTCACACAGTTCACAGATGCTAAATGATGGGCATGTGCTAGAAGGGAAAAAAAGGACAGTAAGAAAAACATTTTAGATTTTTAAGATAAAATGGATTTTCTCACAAACTAAATATTATCAAACAGGCTGATTTTCTTACTGAATATAAAGCGGCAGCTATTTATCCTTTTGAGATTCATATGCATGTTTCACCAAGCTCTGCAGGTTAATGGAGAGATTGCTGTTGTTAAAGGGAGTCTGTCAGCACACTGCTGATGGTGCTAGGTAAAGGCCACGGAGAAGAGCATAAACACATACATTCATTGAAGTTTTATTCCATCAGGTACCGATCCTGCAATTGGTCCCAAACTGTAAAGTGCTCTCTGCAGTAAGCTGCTTCACATCCCCTGCTCCCTGTTCCAAGTGACAGAAGAATCTCAGAGCAGAGGTTGGGGTTGTGAAGAACCTCACTGCTTACTGAGATGACGTCACTGCGATGCCCTGCCTCCAGGATACTTGCAGGTGCAGAATCTGGCAGAATAACACTGCATATTCACACCAATCCTG
Organism: Bufotes viridis; assembly: GCA_033119425.1. NCBI lineage: Eukaryota > Metazoa > Chordata > Amphibia > Anura > Bufonidae > Bufotes > Bufotes viridis. Next base: position 1,649 of record JAKVIS010006513.1, read on the forward strand.
ATGAGAAAGGCTCCACAAAAGGTAAGTTTTTATTGCTGTCTCTGGCCCCTACCTAGCATGCGGTCTGCAGTTTTGTTGTGTCAAAACTGCTGTCAGACTACCTTTAAAGAGGGTTTCCGACTCCTAAAAATACTCCTAAGTTGCTGTAAACGTTAAAAAATGAATACACATACTTGTGAGATTCTTGCACTGCTGGCCCAAACATATAGGTTCAGTCACTGTTAATGTTCATCAGGCACCACATGATTGCGGCAGCCGATTTCTAGCTGCCGCTGTGACAGGTCACCCAGACTGACATCTGCTGCTACCAGTAATTGTCTTATTAAACATTAGCAATGACTTAGAAGTGTTTTCTATGTTTCATCTTCCATGAAGCCTCAGCCCGAAGAGTAATTTCTGAAATGTCTTACTGAAACCCTCATGAGAACTGCAGTCATTATATGTATTGATATTTGGTCATCAGAGAAATCCTACGTTTCCAGTACGAAGATGAACCCACCTGCACTGATACCGTATGCCTAAGATCCTTTTCTTGCAGTTACTGCAAGCCAAGAGCCAATCATACAAGGAGCCCAGGGAGGTTTCCCTTTCCGGTTCTTGAATGGGTGCGGAAGAGGAACTGCTATCTGACATCCAATCCTGGCTCTGGGACTGTCTGTCCCTCATTATCAGCGTCACCTTCTCTACGGTTTCATGTACGATTTGCTCCTTAAACTATATAAAGAAAGAAAATAGAAAGACAAAAATTCAATAAATCAGTTATGTGTGCTTGTTTAACCCACTCATTCACATAAAACTACGCAGGAATGATAATATGCATCAAAAATTGTGGTTAAGTCGGTGGTCAGGGATTTATTAATCATCTACCACAATAATTCTGAAAATGGTTTTAACACTCACAAAAATAGAAAAAATAAACTAAGATATACTCACTCTGTCCATGTAGCTGGTGAACCAGTCTGGGGGAGCCTGATTACACGCAATGTCTGTGGTTGGACTGTGTTGTTCCTGCAAAGCAGAAATGAAATCAGAATAATATAAAACACGAATATGTTTAATAAGACTTTTTAAATTCTTTATTTAAAGAAAATAGAAACAGGAATAGAATATTCGGCACAGCATGTGCAACCAGTAATGAATATTATTAAAAGTCTTGTGGCCATCAATGAAGAAGGCCTCTCTTTAAGTGGCAATGTGTTAAACAGGACATCTTCGCTAGGAGGAATGTGCCAAGGTGACACTGACAAAGAGAACGCACAAGAACACTGAAATCGGAATGATCAACATGAGGGAAGGAGAGGTGAGGGACAACAGAGGGTAAAAAAATAGGGGTGGTTGATGTGGGGCTAAGATGAGGTGTGTGGAAATGACTTTTAGGAATGACCCACTAGTAATAGGAGGATCCAAACAGACCACCCTGAGAATGCCAGCACAACACAGAGAGCTCCTCCATCTTCATACACTGCGCTTGAGATGGAGAAGACATGGAGATGGGACAACTGATCTGGCAGCGCTGATTAGACATTTTAGGATAAATTCCTGGTAGGATCCAAAAGGTGTAGGAGGTATAAACTGAGGCATTTAATGAGCCTTATGTTAAAGACCTCACAAGACACTTTCCAAAATGCAGACTTGGGCAGAGTGGCATCTCTAAAAGAGAAGAAACGCAAAGGAAAAATGCCATCATCTCTTCATACCGATCTTCTGTAGCAGGACCACAGGCACAAATAACACACAGGACAACTTGCTGCCTGTACGCAAGTTATCAATACAATGCCACTAGTGCCACGTAATTGTCATAGCTGAGTTTACATGAATGGGACGAACAGCTGCAATTACACTGCACTGCTGCTACAATCTAGACGGTGGGCAGGTAAACACAGGCGAGGATGCGGTGCTTGCTTTACGCCTCTGATCGGCGGTTGTTCCGGCTAGTTGGACCCTTGATGTCTGATACGGATTACCTCATGAGAATGAGAAGAGAGAAATAAATACAGGAGCAGGGTCACTTGCTGGACAAGGAAGTACAAGCCAATCGTGCACCTGTATTTTTTATCTCCTCTCTAGTATCTGTACGGAAGTTTCCAATCACCGTCTTGGACCTGGTATACGTTTCATCCCAGAGTTGTGCCTGGTTGGCACAACCATTTGAGGGAATCCTCTGTCTACTGCAGGGGCGTAACTACCATAGCGGCAGACCATGCGACTGCTATGGGGCCCAGGGCAAGAGGGGGCCCAGTTGGGATCATCCCTTCTACTGGGGTTGAAAACTAGGTCTGGACTCTAGCCTTTGAGGAAACAACTTTTAGCAAACGAGGTAGTGGAAAAAATGGTCCAGGGGTCATTAAAAGATGTTTAGGTGGAAACCCTTCTGTCCTGTGTGGGGCCTGGTTGGATTCTTACTATGGGGCCCTTACTTCTCTATGTACGCCACTGGTCTACTTGTTGTGGTGATCTTGCACCAGCACCTCTGTGCTTTTCTTCTTATTATGACAATAGGTCATCAATATCATGGCACTGCACAACTCCTCTAATGCATGGACATCAAAGGTTTAACTATGTTAAATGTACGGTACATACTTGCCTTCCCAACCCACTTATTTTATAGGTGGCTGGTACCAAGAACACAAAAAGTGGCAGAACTACACTTAGGTTATATACATACACACAAAGACAAGCAAAAAACAAATAACAGACATTTTTTTCTTGAAGTAGATAAGCAAATCTAATAGAAAAGGCACAGATATATCAATTAACAGGGACTACAATGCGAATATAGTAGAACAAATCAGCATTGTAATACGTTACTAAGATCTACACGAATCTAAGGTGCTTAAAGGGATCCTGTCAACTCCAAAATCAGTTTCTAATTAGGCATGAAGGGTAGAAACATGCCCTGAAGCATAACTGTATCTTTCCTGTGAAAATACAGTCCTCTAATGGTGAGAAATGCTTCTTGACATTTGTATGTGAATATGGTTTTTGGTAGATCTTTGTGGGGTCACTTTGGTGGACCTGGGGTCCCCTTTGTCATCTCAATCAACAAAGAAGGGAGGCGCTGGCAGACGCTTCTGGTGAGGCAATGGTACACCAAACAGGGTGGCCCCACCCAGGATGCACCGAAAACCTTATTTACACACAAACATAAAGAAGCATTTCTCACGATTAAAGGACTGGAAGTTCACCACAATGGCGTAGTTATGTTCCAGGACAACTACCCTACATGGCGGTATGCTTACTTTGAAATCTATTTTGAAGATGACAGACTTCCTTTAACAATATTGTAGATATAGGCGATCTGTTGTGAAGGAAGACTTATCAGAAACACAATAAGATACACACTGTCTGCAAGTAACTGATGAACCAGGCAGCTTGGATGCTCCCCCCTCCATCATTATGGCACAGTTCTTCCTACCAATAGTAAAAGAGAGGAGACATCAGAAAAAAATAGTGACAGGCAGAAAAGGGTGAATACAGTAACATGACTGAAGTCTTGTAATCTAAAAGCTAGAGGACCGAGGAATGTAGTATCTTTCAGGCTGCAACTGTCTCAACCCTTCCCACAAGCCAGTTTTAGATGTCCTGTTACTTTGAAGGACTTTTTATTTTTTGAAGATTTGTATAATGGTAAGTCTGTGTGGTGGGTGTAAATATGATCCCTACAGATGGTGCTTGGTGAACAGAGATTAGTCATGCTTGAAATGAAGTAAAGGTCTCATCCCTCTCCAGGTACATGTTTTCACATTTTGTTATGTTGCGGTGTTAAAATAAAAAAATGAGTAAGAAAGTGAAAACAGAATGTTCAAAATCTTTGCTAACTTATAGAAAAGGAAAAACTAAAATTTTGCGTTGTCATAAGTATTCAGACGCTTTACTCAGGACTTCACTGAAGTCCCTTTGGCAGTGGTTACAGACTCCAGTCTTCTTGGATATGATGCCACAAGGTTTGCACACCTGGATTCGAGGATTGTCTGAGGGTGCTTTCACACTTGCGTTCTTTGGATCCGGCGGGCAGTTCCGTCCCGCCGGATCCGTGACAATGCCTGACAACTGAAAGCATTTGTAGACGGATCCCGCTTGCGGATCCATCTACAAATGCATTGCAAGTGCGGATCAGTCTCTCCGTTTGCCATGCGGATAGACGGATCAGTCTTGCATTTTTGTACAGTTTTAAAGGTCTGCGCATGCGCAGACCGGAAGGACGGATCCGTCCTTCAGTCTTTTTTTAATTCCGGATCCGGCCCCAATGTAAGTCAATGGGACTTGAGGCCGGATCCGGCGTTCAGGCATGTGTTCCGGCTTTTCAGGACGGAGACAAAACCGCAGCAATCGTTTATGGTCTTTCTCTGTTCATATATTCAGTCTAACATATGGAGGGTGGAATTCCAACGGGTGGAAACGTCGCATATCAGCTTATGTTGGGGAACGTCGTTCTGCTGCTGCAGCTCAAGGAGGGTGTGCTTTGCAGTGTACGAGTGGCCGAAGTGCATGTAAAGTTTGCTGGCCAATTTTAGGATGTTTTGCAGATGGGTGGAAGACTTCAGGAACCGCTTGACAACCAGATTGAACACGTGTGCCATGCAGGGCGCATGGCTCAGCCCTGCTTGATGCAGCGCCGACACAATGTTCTTCCTGTTGTCGGTCACCATGGTTCCGATTTTGAGTTGTCGCGGAGAAAGCCAGGATTCGATTTCTTGATGAAGAACACGGCGCAGTTCCTCTTCCGTGTGACTCAGTTCGCCCAGGGAAACGAGGTGCAGAACAGTGTGACACCGCCGTGCCCTGCACATGTGGTAGGCTGGGGGGCCCCTGTAAATTGTCCCTGCAATGGAGGCTGAGGACATGGTGGAGGATGAGGAGGCAGAGGCGGACATTGTCGCAGGCCCACCCTTTATTCTACATGTGTGTGCAGGGCTGGTACTGCCTTTTTGGCAAAAAAATGACGGCTTGGAACTCTCTACCTCGACACAAGCCATCAGTTCTCTGAAAGGTGCAGAGTCCACCACTTCGAAAGGGAGGGACTGCAGCACCAGCAACTTGGACAGGAGCACGCATACTGTTATCTCTTGTCAATCAATTCGGTGATAGATTGCTGACGGAATGACTGACGAGGAGTAGGAGGAGGAGGAGCAGGAGCATCAGGACTAGCAGATGAAGGGAAGGGCAGACAGCTCCCTTCGGCTGAGGTGGAGGAACCTTGACTGCCTGAAACCTGGTGCGTGCCACTGTGTGATGCAGCGGTTGCTGCAGCAGGCTGGACCACCACATCAGAGCCACGGTTGTCCCATGCCATTTTATGGTGACGCTACATATGTTGCGAAACGGGTGGTCTACCTCGGGCACGTTTCTCTCCCGACATCCCACTGCTGCCACCCTGCTGACTCCCGGCCATGCTAGTGACTTGCTGGCTCACGGGCAAGCTGCCACCCTCTTCTCCTGATGATGATGATGAAGCCCCTTCGTCACCCGGATCTCAAGTGCGATCAACTAAATCATCATCGAGTACTGTCTGCATGTCACTGATGTCCTCCTCAACCGTCTCTGGGTCAGGAGCTTGCAACACCAGCTACCATGCCACTCTCATCACTACTGGCCCGCCTAGTGGAGGAAGTGGTGGATGTCTCCTTCACATCTTGGCTGGGCAGTAGCTGCTGACTGTCCTCTAGTAGCTCATCCTCGCTGAAAAGTGGAGCCAAGCCCACAGGATATACTACTTCTCTGGCTGAGGGACCAGAAAAGGACAGAGGCAGGTTGAGGACAGGTGAGGACACAAGGCCTGCTCCCGGGCTATGCAAACTAAGCGTCGAGTTAGAGAAACCCACCGACTCTTGGCTGGGGGTGTCTGATGTAATTTGGGACAAAGTGGATGACAGAGTTAAGCATTCAAGAACCGCTGGGTTGCTGGTGAAGACACGACCGCTAGATGACACCGGGAGCTCAAGCCTCTTGCTGCGACCCCTGAAGCCACGCGCCCTTACTCTGCTGTGACCTCTGCCTGCGCCAGAAACATTTAGGCCTCTGCCACTCCCCTGTGCAGGGCCTGGCACTTCTCTGTCTGACATACTGTTAGATCGAATAATCAAATGTTAGATCAAATATTTTTTATTTTGCCACTAATACACGGCAAACTGGGCTTTAGAATATATCACTGCACCGCAGAATGGCAATTAGGCCCTAATTTTTTTTACACAACACAAAAGGCTTTTCAACAGATAAGTGCAACGATGAACAGCAAATATATTTTTATTTTGCCACTAATACACGGCAAACGGGGCTTTAGAATATATCACTGCACCGCTGAGCGGCAAAGATATTTTTCCTTTTTCCACTAATACTGGCCACAAAAGGTTTTATAACAGATAACTGCACCGCTGAGCGGCAAAGATATTTTACTTTTGCCACTAATACACAACAAAAAGGGCTGTTATTTTAGCACTTCACCACACAGCGGCCAATAAGCCCTTTTTTCCCACTAATACAAGCCAAAAAATGCTTTAGAACATATAAAAGCACCGCACAAGGGCACATAAGACATAGAAATATTTCCTTGTAATAAACCCTGTTAATGCCTCTTTCAAACAACACTTGCACCCTAATAAGAACGGTCTGCTGGAATTGGAGACCTGTATAATGGCAAGTTGGATCCCCAGTCAGCGCAGCATGGTGTAATCGGATTGTTCCTATTACCCAGGCTGTCACCTCCCCGACTGAACCCTGTTAAACAGAAATGCTGGTGGAATGATTCCTCCCTATCCTTTCCCTGCACTTGTAAATGTTTTTCCTAACACTGTCCCTAGCGCCTGCTGACGTCTCTCCCTGTACACTGGTAAATGGCAGAATCTAAGATGGCTAACACTATTTATAGGACTGTGATCACAGGGCTGGCTGGCTGCTGATTGGCTGCATGCATGGCATTATGGGTGATCCCGCCTTCCCAGAGTTCCTTTCTCTATGTCCTCACAAGTGCAGCAGCCATTTTAGGAAAAAATGAGATTTGTTACCACGAATCGCAAGCAAATTCAGCTTCGGTACGAATCGAATTTTTCCTGAAATTAGTATCGAATTCTACTTCGTCAGCTTCGATTTGCTCATCTCTAATCTTGGAATAACTACTGTGAAGGAGGCACATATCTTGGCATAACTACTGTGAAGGGGGCACATATCTTGGCATAACTACTGTGTGGTTACATAAAGGGAAATAATTATTGTGTGGGGGCATTTAGTGGACTGGGTGGGATTAGGTGTACAGTTATGTTTTGGGTGGTTAGAAACGTAAGAATCGCAAAAATAAACGTGGCCTAAATGGGTGGGACTGCTCCAGACCCCAAACACTGTGGCGTGTTTCTAACTGGGGGGGCAGTTCCTCCGCATGTGGTTCGCAGCGAACGGCTATCCCCAGCAAAAATTGCATACAATGGAGGATGCCGGCGCGAACCACAAGCACCACACAAACATCCTACACAAAATAAAACATGTGCGGATGAAAATATATAACACATAACTCACAGAAAAAGATGACCACATGGATAAGCAACTGACAGCACTGGCTAATCCCTCACTCTGGTGTTAAGAAGCTGAGAGTTCGCCAATATTTCCAATCAGGAACATATCGGGCCCCTTTAGGCACCACTACGGTATCTCAGCATGACATGGGGTCCTACCACTAGACTACCTATGGTGTGTGAACAAGGTCTGAACAGGTATTAGTAGCCTACAGCCCCATCCCACTCACCCATGTCATGCTGAGATACCGTGTAGTGGTGCCTAAAGGGCTCGATATGTTCCTGATTGGAAATATTGGCGATCTCTCAGCTTTTAACACCAGAGTGAGGATTAGCCAGTGTTGTCAGTTGCTTATCCATGTGGTGCATCTTTTTCTGTGAGTTATGTGTTTATATATTTTCATCCGTACATGTTTTATTTTGTGTAGGATGTTTGTGTGGTGCTTGTGGTTCGCGCCGGCATCCTCCATTGTATGCAATTTTGCTGGGGATAGCCGTTCGCTGCGAACCACATGCGGAAGAACTGCCCCCAGTTAGAAACACGCCACAGTGTTTGGGGTCTGGAGCAGTCCCACCCATTTAGGCCACGTTTATTTTGTGATTCTTGTTTTATATGTATTGAATGTGCCATTGCATATGGCTGGTAAACATTCTGTTGCACCTGGAAGCCGGTGTCACATGGTCTGTTGTAGGTGTAGCTTGCGGCCTCATGTGTTCCCCATTGCATTGTTGGTCCTGCAGTGCAGGTGAGTGGGATGGGGCTGTAGGCTACTTAATACCTGTTCAGACCTTTCACACACCATAGGTAGTCTAGTGGTAGGACCCCATGTCATGCTGAGATACCGTGTAGTGGTGCCTAAAGGGGCTCCGATATGTTCCTGATTGGAAATATTGGCGAATCTCTCAGCTTTTAACACCAGAGTGAGGGATTAGCCAGTGTTGTCAGTTGCTTATCCATGTGGTGCATCTTTTTTCTGTGAGTTATGTGGTTAGAAACGTAGCCTAGTGCGGGAAAAAAATAACGTCCCTTCCTTCTTTTCTAAAGTTGGGAGGTATGCAACTGGGGGGCACTTTATTTAAAGAGGCCACAACTAGGTGACATTTTATATGAAGAGGCACGATTGGGGCATTATATGCGA
>JAKVIS010006515.1:0-10286 GCA_033119425.1 Bufotes viridis
ACACTATTATAGTTTGCCAGCCACAGCTGTGACACCAGATTTAAGGTATTGCTATTTTGGCAATTGAATTTCACCCCAGAACAAAATATATGTTTTGGCGGACACTATCATAGTTTGCCAGCCAGTGTTGGGACACCAGATTTAGGGGATTGCTATTTTGGCAAGTGAATTTCACCCCAGAACAAAATATATGTTTTGGCGGACACTATTATAGTTTGCCAGCCACAGCTGTGACACCAGATTTAAGGTATTGCTATTTTGGCAAGTGAATTTCACCCCAGAACAAAATATATGTTTTGGCGGACACTATTATAGTTTGCCAGCCAGTGCTGGGACACCAGATTTAGGGGATTGCTATATTGCAATTGAATTTAACCCCAGAACAAAATATATGTTTTGGCGGACACTATTATAGTTTGCCAGCCACAGCTGTGACACCAGATTTATGGTATTGCTATTTTGGCAATTGAATTTCACCCCAGAACAAAATATATGTTTTGGCAGACACTATTATAGTTTGCCAGCCACAGCTGTGACACCAGATTTATGGTATTGCTATTTTGGCAATTGAATTTCACCACTGAACAAAATATATGTTTTGGCGGACACCATTTTAGTTTGCCAGGCAGTGCTGGGACACCAGATTTAGGGGACTGCTATTTTGGCAATTGAATTTCACCCCAGAACAAAATATATGTTTTGGCGGACACTATTATAGTTTGCCAGCCAGTGCTGGGACACCAGATTTAGGGGATTGCTATTTTGGCAAGTGAATTTCACCCCAGAACAAAATATATGTTTTGGCGGACACTATTATAGTTTGACAGCCACAACTGTGACACCAGATTTATGGTATTGCTATTTTGGCAATTGAATTTCACCCCAGAACAAAATATATGTTTTGGCAGACACAATTATAGTTTGCCAGCCAGTGCTGGGACACCAGATTTAGGGGATTGCTATTTTGGCAAGTGAATTTCAACCCAGAATAAAATATACCCTTTTTATGGACAGATTAACACTTGGCCTGCAACAGCTGGGACACTAGATTTTGGGTATTTCTATTTTGGCAAGTGAATTTTACCCCAGAACAAAATATACCCTTTTACAGACACATTGACACTTGGCCTGCAATTGCTGTGATACCAGATTTATGGTATTGCTATTTTGGCAATTGAATTTCACCCCAGAAAAAAATATATGTTTCGGCGGACACTATTATAGTTTGCCAGCCATTGCTGGGACACCAGATTTAGGGCATTGCTATATTGGCAAGTGAATTTCACCCCAGAACAAAATATATGTTTTGGCGGACACTATTATAGTTTGCCAGCCACAGCTGTGACACCAGATTTAAGGTATTGCTATTTTGGCAATTGAATTTCACCCCAGAACAAAATTTATGTTTTGGCGGACACTATGATAGTTTGCCAGCCAGTGCTGGGACACCAGATTTAGGGGACTGCTATTTTGGCAATTGAATTTCACCCCAGAACAAAATATATGTTTTGGCGGACACTATTATAGTTTGCCAGCCATTGCTGGGACACCAGATTTAGGGGATTGCTATATTGGCAAGTGAATTTCACCCCAGAACAAAATATATGTTTTGGCGGACACTATTATAGTTTGCCAGCCACAGCTGTGACACCAGATTTAAGGTATTGCTATTTTGGCAATTGAATTTCACCCCAGAACAAAATATATGTTTTGGCGGACACTATGATAGTTTGCCAGCCAGTGCTGGGACACCAGATTTAGGGGACTGCTATTTTGGCAATTGAATTTCACCCCAGAACAAAATATATGTTTTGGCGGACACTATTATAGTTTGCCAGCCAGTGCTGGGACACCATATTTAGGGGATTGCTATTTTGGCAAGTGAATTTCACCCCAGAACAAAATATATGTTTTGGCGGACACTATTATAGTTTGACAGCCACAACTGTGACACCAGATTTATGGTATTGCTATTTTGGCAATTGAATTTCACCCCAGAACAAAATATATGTTTTGGCGGACACTATTATAGTTTGCCAGCCACAGCTGTGACACCAGATTTAAGGTATTGCTATTTTGGCAAGTGAATTTCACCCCAGAACAAAATATATGTTTTGGCGGACACTATTATAGTTTGTCAGCCAGTGCTGAGATACCAGATTTAGGGGATTGCTATTTTGGCAAGTGAATTTCACCCCAGAACAAAATATATATTTTGGTGGACACTATTATAGTTTGCCAGCCAGTGCTGGGACAACAGATTTATGGTATTGCTATTTTGGCAATTGAATTTCACCCCAGAACAAAATATATGTTTTGGCGGACACTATTATAGTTTGCCAGCCAGTGCTTGGACACCAGATTTAGGGGATTGCTCTTTTGGCAAGTGAATTTCACCCCAGAACAAAATATATGTTTTGGCGGACACTATTATAGTTTGCCAGCCAGTGCTGGGACACCAGATTTAGGGTATTGCTATTTTGGCAAGTGAATTTCACCCCAGAACAAAATATATGTTTTGGCGGACACTATTATAGTTTGCCAGCCAGTGCTGGGACACCAGATTTAGGGTATTGCTATTTTGGCAATTGAATTTCACCCCAGAACAAAATATATGTTTTGGCGGACACTATCATAGTTTGCCAGCCAGTGCTGGGACACCAGATTTAAGGGATTGCTATTTTGGCAATTGAATTTCACCCCAGAACAAAATATATGTTTTGGCGGACACTATTATAGTTTGCCAGCCACAGCTGTGACACCAGATTTAGGGTATTGCTATTTTGGCAATTGAATTTCACCCCAGAACAAAATATATGTTTTGGCGGACACTATTATAGTTTGCCAGCCAGTGCTGGGACACCAGATTTAGGGTATTGCTATTTTGGCAATTGAATTTCACCCCAGAACAAAATATATGTTTTGGCGGACACTATTATAGTTTGCCAGCCAGTGCTGGGACACCAGATTTAGGGGATTGCTATATTGCAATTGAATTTAACCCCAGAACAAAATATATGTTTTGGCGGACACTATTATAGTTTGCCAGCCACAGCTGTGACACCAGATTTATGGTATTGCTATTTTGGCAATTGAATTTCACCCCAGAACAAAATATATGTTTTGGCGGACACTATTATAGTTTGCCAGCCAGTGCTGGGACACCAAATTTAGTTGATTGCAATTTTGGCAAGTGAATTTCACCTCAGAACAAAATATATGTTTTGGCGGACACTATTATAGTTTGACAGCCACAACTGTGACACCTGATTTATGGTATTGCTATTTTGGCAATTGAATTTCACCCCAGAACAAAATATATGTTTTGGCAGACACTATTATAGTTTGCCAGCCAGTGCTGGGACACCAGATTTAGGGGATTGCTATTTTGGCAAGTGAATTTCAACCCAGAATAAAATATACCCTTTTGATGGACAGATTAACACTTGGCCTGCAACAGCTGGGACACCAGATTTAGGGTATTGCTATTTTGGCAAGTGAATTTTACCCCAGAACAAAATATATCCTTTGACAGACACTATTGACACTTTGCCTGCCAATTGCTGTGATACCAGATTTATGGTATTGCTATTTTGGCAATTGAATTTCACCCCAGAACAAAATATATGTTTCGGCGGACACTATTATAGTTTGCCAGCCATTGCTGGGACACCAGATTTAGGGGATTGCTATATTGGCAAGTGAATTTCACCCCAGAACAAAATATATGTTTTGGCGGACACTATTATAGTTTGCCAGCCACAGCTGTGACACCAGATTTAAGGTATTGCTATTTTGGCAAGTGAATTTCACCCCAGAACAAAATATACGTTTTGGCGGACACTATTATAGTTTGTCAGCCAGTGCTGAGATACCAGATTTAGGGGATTGCTATTTTGGCAAGTGAATTTCACCCCAGAACAAAATATATGTTTTGGCGGACACTATTATAGTTTGTCAGCCAGTGCTGAGATACCAGATTTAGAGGATTGCTATTTTGGCAAGTGAATTTCACCCCAGAACAAAATATATGTTTTGGTGGACACTATTATAGTTTGCCAGCCAGTGCTGGGACAACAGATTTATGGTATTGCTATTTTGGCAATTGAATTTCACCCCAGAACAAAATATATGTTTCGGCGGACACTATTATAGATTGCCAGCCATTGCTGGGACACCAGATTTAGGGGATTGCTATATTGGCAAGTGAATTTCACCCCAGAACAAAATATATGTTTTGGCGGACACTATTATAGTTTGCCAGCCACAGCTGTGACACCAGATTTAAGGTATTGCTATTTTGGCAATTGAATTTCACCCCAGAACAAAATATATGTTTTGGCGGCCCTATGATAGTTTGCCAGCCAGTGCTGGGACACCAGATTTAGGGGATTGCTATTTTGGCAATTGAATTTCACCCCAGAACAAAATATATGTTTTGGCAGACACTATTATAGTTTGCCAGCCAGTGCTGGGACACTATATTTAGGGGATTGCTATTTTGGCAAGTGAATTTCACCCCAGAACAAAATATATGTTTTGGCGGACACTATTATAGTTTGACAGCCACAACTGTGACACCTGATTTATGGTATTGCTATTTTGGCAATTGAATTTCACCCCAGAACAAAATATATGTTTTGGCGGACACTATTATAGTTTGCCAGCCACAGCTGTGACACCAGATTTAAGGTATTGCTATTTTGGCAAGTGAATTTCACCCCAGAACAAAATATATGTTTTGGCGGACACTATTATAGTTTGTCAGCCAGTGCTGAGATACCAGATTTAGGGGATTGCTATTTTGGCAAGTGAATTTCACCCCAGAACAAAATATATATTTTGGTGGACACTATTATAGTTTGCCAGCCAGTGCTGGGACAACAGATTTATGGTATTGCTATTTTGGCAATTGAATTTCACCCCAGAACAAAATATATGTTTTGGCGGACACTATTATAGTTTGCCAGCCAGTGCTTGGACACCAGATTTAGGGGATTGCTCTTTTGGCAAGTGAATTTCACCCCAGAACAAAATATATGTTTTGGCGGACACTATTATAGTTTGCCAGCCACAGCTGTGACACCAGATTTAAGGTATTGCTATTTTGGCAATTGAATTTCACCCCAGAACAAAATATATGTTTTGGCGGACACTATCATAGTTTGCCAGCCAGTGTTGGGACACCAGATTTAGGGGATTGCTATATTGCAAGTGAATTTAACCCCAGAACAAAATATATGTTTTGGCGGACACTATTATAGTTTGCCAGCCACAGCTGTGACACCAGATTTATGGTATTGCTATTTTGGCAATTGAATTTCACCCCAGAACAAAATATATGTTTTGGCAGACACTATTATAGTTTGCCAGCCACAGCTGTGACACCAGATTTATGGTATTGCTATTTTGGCAATTGAATTTCACCACTGAACAAAATATATGTTTTGGCGGACACCATTTTAGTTTGCCAGGCAGTGCTGGGACACCAGATTTAGGGGACTGCTATTTTGGCAATTGAATTTCACCCCAGAACAAAATATATGTTTTGGCGGACACTATTATAGTTTGCCAGCCAGTGCTGGGACACCAAATTTAGTTGATTGCAATTTTGGCAAGTGAATTTCACCTCAGAACAAAATATATGTTTTGGCGGACACTATTATAGTTTGACAGCCACAACTGTGACACCTGATTTATGGTATTGCTATTTTGGCAATTGAATTTCACCCCAGAACAAAATATATGTTTTGGCAGACACTATTATAGTTTGCCAGCCAGTGCTGGGACACCAGATTTAGGGGATTGCTATTTTGGCAAGTGAATTTCAACCCAGAATAAAATATACCCTTTTATGGACAGATTACCACTTGGCCTGCAACAGCTGGGACACTAGATTTAGGGTATTGCTCTTTTGGCAAGTGAATTTTACCCCAGAACAAAATATACCCTTTTACAGACACATTGACACTTGGCCTGCAATTGCTGTGATACCAGATTTATGGTATTGCTATTTTGGCAATTGAATTTCACCCCAGAAAAAATATATGTTTCGGCGGACACTATTATAGTTTGCCAGCCATTGCTGGGACACCAGATTTAGGGGATTGCTATATTGGCAAGTGAATTTCACCCCAGAACAAAATATATGTTTTGGCGGACACTATTATAGTTTGCCAGCCACAGCTGTGACACCAGATTTAAGGTATTGCTATTTTGGCAATTGAATTTCACCCCAGAACAAAATTTATGTTTTGGCGGACACTATGATAGTTTGCCAGCCAGTGCTGGGACACCAGATTTAGGGGACTGCTATTTTGGCAATTGAATTTCACCCCAGAACAAAATATATGTTTTGGCGGACACTATTATAGTTTGCCAGCCATTGCTGGGACACCAGATTTAGGGGATTGCTATATTGGCAAGTGAATTTCACCCCAGAACAAAATATATGTTTTGGCGGACACTATTATAGTTTGCCAGCCACAGCTGTGACACGCAGATTTAAGGTATTGCTATTTTGGCAATTGAATTTCACCCCAGAACAAAATATATGTTTTGGCGGACACTATTATAGTTTGTCAGCCAGTGCTGGGACACCAGATTTAGGGGATTGCTATTTTGGCAAGTGAATTTCACCCCAGAACAAAATATATGTTTTGGCGGACACTATTATAGTTTGCCAGCCAGTGCTGGGACAACCAGATTTATGGTATTGCTATTTTGGCAATTGAATTTCACCCCAGAACAAAATATATGTTTTGGCGGACACTATTATAGATTGCCAGCCATTGCTGGGACACCAGATTTAGGGGATTGCTATTTTGGCAAGTGAATTTCACCCCAGAACAAAATATATGTTTTGGCGGACACTATTATAGTTTGCCAGCCACAGCTGTGACACCAGATTTAAGGTATTGCTATTTTGGCAATTGAATTTCACCCCAGAACAAAATATATGTTTTGGCGGACACTATGATAGTTTGCCAGCCAGTGCTGGGACACCAGATTTAGGGGACTGCTATTTTGGCAATTGAATTTCACCCCAGAACAAAATATATGTTTTGGCAGACACTATTATAGTTTGCCAGCCAGTGCTGGGACACTATATTTAGGGGATTGCTATTTTGGCAAGTGAATTTCACCCCAGAACAAAATATATGTTTTGGCGGACACTATTATAGTTTGACAGCCACAACTGTGACACCAGATTTATGGTATTGCTATTTTGGCAATTGAATTTCACCCCAGAACAAAATATATGTTTTGGCGGACACTATTATAGTTTGCCAGCCACAGCTGTGACACCAGATTTAAGGTATTGCTATTTTGGCAAGTGAATTTCACCCCAGAACAAAATATATGTTTTGGCGGACACTATTATAGTTTGTCAGCCAGTGCTGAGATACCAGATTTAGGGGATTGCTATTTTGGCAAGTGAATTTCACCCCAGAACAAAATATATGTTTTGGTGGACACTATTATAGTTTGCCAGCCAGTGCTGGGACACCAGATTTATGGTATTGCTATTTTGGCAATTGAATTTCACCCCAGAACAAAATATATGTTTTGGCGGACACTATTATAGTTTGCCAGCCAGTGCTTGGACACCAGATTTAGGGGATTGCTATTTTGGCAAGTGAATTTCACCCCAGAACAAAATATATGTTTTGGCGGACACTATTATAGTTTGCCAGCCACAGCTGTGACACCAGATTTAAGGGATTGCTATTTTGGCAATTGAATTTCACCCCAGAACAAAATATATGTTTTGGCGGACACTATTATAGTTTGCCAGCCAGTGCTGGGACACCAGATTTAGGGGATTGCTATTTTGGCAATTGAATTTCACCCCAGAACAAAATATATGTTTTGGCGGACACTATTATAGTTTGCCAGCCACAGCTGTGACACCAGATTTAAGGGATTGCTATTTTGGCAATTGAATTTCACCCCAGAACAAAATATATGTTTTGGCGGACACTATTATAGTTTGCCAGCCAGTGCTGGGACACCAGATTTAGGGGATTGCTATTTTGGCAATTGAATTTCACCCCAGAACAAAATATATGTTTTGGCGGACACTATTATAGTTTGCCAGCCAGTGCTGGGACACCAGATTTATGGTATTGCTATTTTGGCAATTGAATTTCACCCCAGAACAAAATATATGTTTTGGCGGACACTATTATAGTTTGCCAGCCACAGCTGTGACACCAGATTTAAGGTATTGCTATTTTGGCAATTGAATTTCACCCCAGAACAAAATATATGTTTTGGCGGACACTATTATAGTTTGCCAGCCAGTGCTGGGACACCAGATTTAGGGGATTGCTATTTTGGCAAGTGAATTTCACCCCAGAACAAAATATATGTTTTGGTGGACACTATTATAGTTTGCCAGCCAGTGCTGGGACACCAGATTTATGGTATTGCTATTTTGGCAATTGAATTTCACCCCAGAACAAAATATATGTTTTGGCGGACACTATTATAGTTTGCCAGCCAGTGCTGTGGACACCAGATTTAGGGGATTGCTATTTTGGCAAATGAATTTCACCCCAGAACAAAATATATGTTTTGGCGGACACTATTATAGTTTGCCAGCCAGTGCTGGGATACCAGATTTAAGGGATTGCTATTTTGGCAAGTGAATTTCACCCCAGAACAAAATATATGTTTTGGCGGACACTATTATAGATTGCCAGCCATTGCTGGGACACCAGATTTAGGGGATTGCTATTTTGGCAAGTGAATTTCACCCCAGAACAAAATATATGTTTTGGCGGACACTATTATAGTTTGCCAGCCACAGCTGTGACACCAGATTTAAGGTATTGCTATTTTGGCAATTGAATTTCACCCCAGAACAAAATATATGTTTTGGCGGACCCTATGATAGTTTGCCAGCCAGTGCTGGGACACCAGATTTAGGGGATTGCTATTTTGGCAATTGAATTTCACCCCAGAACAAAATATATGTTTTGGCAGACACTATTATAGTTTGCCAGCCAGTGCTGGGACACTATATTTATGGGATTGCTATTTTGGCAAGTGAATTTCACCCCAGAACAAAATATATGTTTTGGCGGACACTATTATAGTTTGACAGCCACAGCTGTGACACCAGATTTATGGTATTGCTATTTTGGCAATTGAATTTCACCCCAGAACAAAATATATGTTTTGGCGGACACTATTATAGTTTGCCAGCCACAGCTGTGACACCAGATTTAAGGTATTGCTATTTTGGCAAGTGAATTTCACCCCAGAACAAAATATATGTTTTGGCGGACACTATTATAGTTTGTCAGCCAGTGCTGAGATACCAGATTTAGGGGATTGCTATTTTGGCAAGTGAATTTCACCCCAGAACAAAATATATATTTTGGTGGACACTATTATAGTTTGCCAGCCAGTGCTGGGACAACAGATTTATGGTATTGCTATTTTGGCAATTGAATTTCACCCCAGAACAAAATATATGTTTTGGCGGACACTATTATAGTTTGCCAGCCAGTGCTTGGACACCAGATTTAGGGGATTGCTCTTTTGGCAAGTGAATTTCACCCCAGAACAAAATATATGTTTTGGCGGACACTATTATAGTTTGCCAGCCACAGCTGTGACACCAGATTTAAGGTATTGCTATTTTGGCAATTGAATTTCACCCCAGAACAAAATATATGTTTTGGCGGACACTATCATAGTTTGCCAGCCAGTGCTGGGACACCAGATTTAAGGGATTGCTATTTTGGCAATTGAATTTCACCCCAGAACAAAATATATGTTTTGGCGGACACTATTATAGTTTGCCAGCCACAGCTGTGACACCAGATTTAGGGTATTGCTATTTTGGCAATTGAATTTCACCCCAGAACAAAATATATGTTTTGGCGGACACTATTATAGTTTGCCAGCCAGTGCTGGGACACCAGATTTAGGGGATTGCTATATTGCAATTGAATTTAACCCCAGAACAAAATATATGTTTTGGCGGACACTATTATAGTTTGCCAGCCACAGCTGTGACACCAGATTTATGGTATTGCTATTTTGGCAATTGAATTTCACCCCAGAACAAAATATATGTTTTGGCAGACACTATTATAGTTTGCCAGCCACAGCTGTGACACCAGATTTATGGTATTGCTATTTTGGCAATTGAATTTCACCCACAGAACAAAATATATGTTTTGGCGGACACTATTATAGTTTGCCAGCCAGTGCTGGGACACCAGATTTAGGGGATTGCTATTTTGGCAAGTGAATTTCACCCCAGAACA
>JAKVIS010006516.1:0-10430 GCA_033119425.1 Bufotes viridis
ATTCAGCGATATGATCAAACATCTCTAGTAGTAAAGCTTTTAAATCTCACCTCTTATGATCTCTACACCTGTTCCCATTTCAGCCCTAAGCTGGACTAAAAATGCACCTTTCAGAGCCAATAACTGATTTTTTCTATTCGTAGATTTATGTTTACTTCTTCTCTGGTATATTGCTTTCAGCTGCCTGTTTGACCATACTCTGCGATCTGAGAGCGAGAAACACGTATGGTGCCGATTGAGCAGCGACACTTCAGATGCACTGTACATCATGTCTTGTGGAGTGGGTTGTTTGAGCCTTATTGGGCCTTCTTCTCTTCTCTAGACGGTTCTCCCTACCCTATATATCGACGTGCTGTGGAACATGGGACTGTGCCATGTGTTCAGTTGTCTCATCTTGTAGCTGTTACCATGCTAGCACATGAGCTAATTCAAGTATACCGAGTCTTTTTTGAGTTGAATACAGCGAAGTCTGTCCACGCCCAGACCGCATATTTCTAATGAGCCTAGCATTACTTTCACCACAATGGGCCACATATTTCCTACAATGGGCGCGACTCCGTTCCATGAGCTGCGGAGCGGAACATAGAGCAGCTTCCGAGGGTTTTGCGGATCCCGGCGTTTTGCGGCCATTAATACGATGTAGTTGGACACCTGACGGCCCAGGGCGTTCCCTTCGAGGCTAGATCCAGAGGGGCGGATGTCGATGGGGTTGGCTGCAAGAATGATCTCATTTCAACAAAATTTAAATGGCTTCAAGGTTTGTTTCAGGAATTATGCAGCAGGTTCTTCCGTTAAAGCCTCTGTCTGCGCTTTCCAAAGTGAACCCTGTTGGCGGTGCGTCACTATTGTGTGAATTTCTATCACACCGGGGGCTTACGGTGTGGTGTTTGTTGCTGTCTTGAAAACCAACCAAGAGAAGTGGATCACCAATTGGGTGTCTGGAGTTTGCTCTAAAGCATGCCGCCGGTTCTAACTTATACGAGACAAGGAATGGCCTGCTCTCCGAAGTGAGCCAACACATCTTTGAACCGCCCTCTTCTGGCCAGGTGCTGGTAGGAGTTGTCTACCCACGCACCGCTTCGCTAGTGGGTGAAAATTCCTCTGCCAGAACCTTTCAACAGCAGAATGCAGCATCTCTCGCGAGCAAGGCGCTGAAATGCTGCACTCTGCCTGCCCTCTGTGATGCTGGTCTCTATGTCCACCATTTTGTGTTTGTACCAGGGGACTAAGTCCGTTGCCAGCCAGTTCTGGTCCTGCCCTTTATGCTGCTTTTATAAGGGTTCACTGACTAAACACTGGAGCATGAAGGCCCCCATTTGCACTAAATTGGGAGCGGTGGAGGCGCCCTGCTCCCTGTTCATCGCCCAGGAGAATGTCTGTCCTGGGTCCTCCCTCTTCCTCATCTTCCAGCTCCTGCTCCTTGGACGTGCTCGATGACACAACGCAATGCACCTCTCAGAAAGAAGGGAGTAGGGTACGATGTCATTGATGGCACTACTAGCTGCGACTGACCAGCTGGGTGATCTCAGCAAATGGCCGCAGAAGTCTGCATGCATCGCCTATGAGCAGCCACTGGCGCAGTGAAAAGAAACCAAGCTCCCAGAGCCTGTCCTGCCACTGGAGTTACGTACAGGTAGCCGGCAATGGCACGTTTCTGCTGAAGCAGCCTATCAAGCATATACAAGGTGGAGTCCCACGCTGCCGGGCAGTCACAAATCAGACGCCTGATTAGGCAAAGTGGTGTCGCCTCTGGGCATCAGCACAGGCGAGCCCTGGCCGTGCAAGATCCTCCTAAAATGGCCAGAGATTTTCCTGGCCTGCCACAAGATGTCTTGGACCCGGGGGTATTTGGCAACAAATGGCTGCACGACTGTCCAGGACGGTGTGCCACTGCATGGCAACATGTGTTATTTTTTGCCGCTGTTTCAGCGCTTGCTCAGCAGATTGGCCCTGTTGTCGCACACCACTTTTTACCAACTGTCAAATTGAGTGGGAGTTACTCACTGGTCGGCCTGCAGACCGCAGAGCTGAAAGCAGTGCAGAACCGGTGCATGGCTCTTGGCTTCCAGGCACAACAGCCACAGCACAGCATGGCACAGCGTCCTTATCTGGCACGTTGAATAGGCCCTGGGAGCATGGGGGATGCAGTGGAACAGGAAGAGTCAGCTGAGGAGGAGATAGATGATAGAGTAGGAGGAGGAGAAGAAGAGGCTGGCCTGCATGCAATGCATGGCGTAAGCACCTCAAATACACAGACTTGGGTTGCACACTTGACGGCCGCCGTGGTTCACCGAGTGGGCGGTAAAGTTAAGTACCTTCCTGCTCATAAGCCTGCTGGGCCACATGTGCTGCGGTCAGATGTATTCCTTAGGCACCGAGCACTGTGTGCCAGTGTGCCCCCAGAGATATATTCACTCTGCCGCTGAGCGTGTGGTAATATAGCTCTGGAATGCCCTTCTGGGTGAGCTCTTTCCTTCTGGGGACTTTTCATTGCGGGGTGTGCCGATGGCCCACAATTTTCTAAAGGCCTCCGAAGGTGCACCCAGTTGTATATGGCTTAGTAGCTGGCGGGCTAGCCCAGTTCCGACAGGCCAGCGGTCAGCCGCTGGGAAAGAGGGCTATCCGGCATCATCAACTTTTTATGCTCCAAACATTTGGGGCCACGGCAGCTTGCCTTCTGCCATTCAAATGCAACTAACGGCACGGTGGAAGTGGAGGACAAATGGGGAGGAAGAGTAGAAGGAGATGAGACAGGAAGTGGAGTGTCGGGAGTGTGGCTTTGTGGGTTCTGGCGGCATTGCTCCCACTGGGCTCAGTGATCAGAGAGGCCAGGTGCCTTCTTAGGCGGTCGTCCCAAGAGTGATGTTGGGCTTACCGCAACGTATGCGTTGACAGCACAGGCTGCAAATAGCAACACTATTGTCAGCAGCTGACACGTTAAAAAAGCCGCACACTGCGCAGCCATGTGCTGGCGTCCTGGGATGCCCAGATATTTACCGTGCATGGTGGATGGCTCGCTCCAGATACATTTGCTTTTTTACTCCTGTGCCCTGGATAGCTCTGCCTGCTTCTCCCTCCTTCTCCTCACTCTGCTCTACGCTCATCTCCCTCTGAATTCCCATCCCTCTTTTTCTATTTTGTGACACCCATGTGACATCCATCGACCCGTCATCATCGCCACCTTCACCACCACTGGCATTTTGAGATCTTGTGTAGCAGGAGCACCAGTGGGACTTCTCCACCTCCTTGGGCTGATCTGCATACTGTCATCCCACCGCTGGCCAGTGCCTCCTCCTCCTCATCCGATGCCAAGAATGGCTGCACGATCGGTAAGGTCTGGGAACGGTTGGGAAAATAATTCCTCTGACCCGAGTGGAGGGGCTATGGTGGTGGTGGTGAGTGTGCTATGGGGTTTCACCTAGCAGAGAGTGAGGAGGGTGCAGATACAGAGGGACAGGAGGGAGGGTGCAGAAGCGGAAGGCTGAGTGAGCCACTCAATCAACTCTGTGATCGCCCTAGGAAGTAATCCCCACACGCACCTTCTCCAACTTCCCAATTTAGGCAACCTACCACCCCCTGCGTGGCGGCCTGCCTCTTACTCTGCCCTGTCCATTTTCAAAATAACCCTGTGTCTAAGTCCTTAGAGAAGAGCCATTTTCATTTCCTCAGTTTACGGTCAGCTTGCCGCATGGTCCGTGCATGAGGGATCCCAGAGGGGACATTATACAGCAGGTGAGCTGGACACACTTTCTTTCTATATCACACCAGCTGCAATTAGTTATTCCAATAGCGTTTGTTCCTCTATATACCTGCGTGTATCACAGCAGAACCTTACACAACTGCTGCACAATGCAAATGTTTCTCCAGCTCTACTTTCTATGTTAGAAGAGTATTAGTATATCACACTGAGTGGGATCTTTCTTCTGCACCCTGCTTTCCTTCGGACGTCCGGAGAGTATATTCTCAATGTGAGACACTGACACACAATTCTAGTACTCAGTAGAAATAACTCTAATTCTTTTATTTGTATAGCCTCAGTCTTATATACATTAATTCTACCAATCATTAACAGGCGTGTGTTTACATAAACAAGGTTGCTGAGTACAAACGGATTCCCTATATAGGCTCTTGCAAACATACTTCTTGGACTGATATCCTTGGCACATTTGATCAGATAGGGAATTTCACGTTGCTGAAACTCCTCACTACATAGCATATGGCTTGCTTGGTTTAACCCTTCAATCCCCTCTTGAGAGTTTTGCATGAATATGACTTATCTTATTTCTCTCAAAGAAGTGTTGAGTAGCATATGGTTGTCCAGGATCTGTGGGTTTTGGACAAATTGCGCAAAACATCTGAATGAGAGATGGAACACATTGAGATACAACAACATATGATAATCATGAAGCAATTATTATTATAATACTGATAAATAATATTCTTAACCAACTCAAGTCCGGCAGCCAGCCTCAATAACCAGTCCTACGAGAGGATGAATCAGCATCCTTCTTAATATTGTTAGCTGATTTCATGTAACCCATGGAATATGGGACTGGATTGATCGGAATGGTCACGATGAGGTTAAAGCAACACACTCCTTTAAATTCTTGACATCCTATATTATGTTTTTAGTAACAGATAATCTACAGCAAGCCTAGTTTCTAGCACTGCTCCTCTTACGCCTTGTATATCTAGAAGTATGTCTGATAAAGCGATAGAGTGTGTGATTCAGAGAAGTTTGCGCTAAGGCACAATGCATTAGAATTTATAGTACAGGCGTATATATATAGCCTTGATCCGGGCACTCCTAATATAGAGGCGCCTTCAGTCTGATATATTTCTGTGCGGCTGAGGAGGGAGTCGAGTAGAGTCCCAATCTTCTGATAAAGTCTCAGCTAACCGATCTGTGAGATCTCCTGATAAGGGGTTGGCTGGGAAGGGACCCAGAAGTCAGCCTGGATAACGCTTTACAGAGACCTCCAATAACATGCCCAGCAGAAATGTAATTGTAAGTGCTGTTACCACAAGACAAAAACCATCCCTTGGGGGCATTATATTATAGATAAAACTAGGAGTCACAATGAGATCTTATTACAACTCTGTGGAATTATTTAAGGAGCTAGCAAGCCTACTATCCTTTTTACAGGTGTTTGTCAATGTAACCAGTATACACTATTCTTAGGTAATCAACTTTTTTTATGTTTTTCTACTATCACAATATAAAATCATGTCCCTGGGAAAAGGTGAAGCAAGTCTCTGCTGCAGTCACATTGATAGTAATTCAGCTCTAATATTATCCCGGTTATCTCTCCTAATTTCTGGCCTCCCCACAGAGGTCATACAGGGGAATAAAAGGTTATGTATTGTTCGCCGATTGACCAAACTTCCAAGGAGGGATTCATCGGTGTAGGCAATAGCAATAACACATGTTTGTATAAGATCCTGTGGGCTCTGTAAGTCTTTAAGGCAACAATGAAACCAACATTTAGGGCATTTGCCATCCTAATTCTACTGTTCTGTTCAGGAATTAAAAGGGGCCAGAAGCAAGGGATCTTGCCCTGAGCTCTTTTTATGTACTGTCCGATCTCATTTAGTGCACCACAGAAGAAACTCATCTCCTCTGGGTGATACATACATGTAGTAATAAAGCCAGACTACAGGCTAAACCACAGACTAATAATTATCAGCAGACAAACAAATCTCCCCAGAATATTGTGAGGTCGCTCATCTTCAGCCTGTGGCAAGGCACTTTTCAGGAATTTCACACCTGCTTCACCCTCTTTGTCTTTGTCCCTCACTGGAGAAGAAGCCTCTGGGGGACCCTGCACATCACCGCTAGCGTGGATCCAGATTGAGCCTCTTCTGTGAGAATTGCTGCTCTGGTGACTGCTACCACTGCGGTGGGATTGGTCCAAGCCCGGAGACTCGATCTGTTTTCGTCCTTTGCCAGGCACTGGACTATCTACCACATCTTCCTGGTAGGAAGAATGCGTAGGTTCCTGTGAAGAAAAGGAGAGGCACGCGAGCAACATCTCGTTCAATTTGATCCCTAAAGTTTCACAAGTTTCCTCACATATTCTGCCTGGCCACTAACTTCTAGATCTTTTTCTCACGTTGGCGTTGCTTGCAACTGGAATGCAAGGTTTCCTCTCTTTGAAGATAAGACCCGTATCGTGGGTCTTGTACTGCACCTACCGACCGCCATTCCCATCTTGTCACTACTGATAATGGAAATCCTGGAGAAGCTGAGCAATAGATTGTCAGCGAGGGTAACTCCGGAACTAGGGAGGGTATTTGAACACTCACCCGAAGCTTTCTAATTGCAGCCTCTTTTGCTGCCCTGATCAGCTAGGGTATTCCCTTTTAGCAATCGTGCTTGGAGACCAGTATGTGCACCTGCATTGGATAACAGCAACTGGGTATGGCAACTGGATGGCAGCCAGGAGATTATGTACTAGGGTGGAATGTGAGATTTTCTTCCCATCTGCAGCTATGTGAAGCCTCTTCTGCCGAGATTACCCCATGATCATGGACAACCCTAAAGGCATATTTTTGAATCGGTGTATGATGTTTACATCTCTCTTCCCTTAAAAGACAACAAGCTCTAGTGAGGATAATCAGTTCAGCTGTTGGGCACGACTGAAAAGCATAGGATTTGATTCCAGAATGGCATCAGGGGTTGATGACCACAGCGCATCCTGCATGATAAGTGTTGTCATTATGGGGTGGGAACAGGATCCATCCACGAAATATCCAGGTGCCCTTCAATGGATGTGGACTGTGAGTCAGGCCTAGTTCATGTATGCAGCTCAGTACATACACTGGGGGAGGAGAGCACATCATCCTGCTACTCCCTTTGTAGCCATGATAAGGCATTCAGTATAGCCGTTGGACCGAATGGGGGTTAAGCATTTGATATGAAGTTGAGGATTAGAGAGCAACAAGACGTCATATCCACTCCAGTCTTTGTGCTTTGACATGTGCTGAGTATGTATGTTCTTCAACTGGGCCTGAACATTGTGTGAGGTATGCAGAGTGGAATTGCAGGATGACTCTAGGGTGATCGGCGTAGCCATCTCGAGCGGCAATTAGCGCAAGCTGCCAAGCTCCTGAGTACACGCAGGCTTGCCTGAACCTGTGCGGGAACCACCTTGAGAAAAAGAAGCAACAGGGCGGAAGTGATGCCTCCATGGTCTTGCGCTAGGACTCCCGCCATGGTTTTACAATTGTCCCCTGGCAAATAAGTGAAACATCACGCCATAATCGGGTAGGCCCAAACCAGGACTTGGAAACCATTGCACATTTGGAAATGACTGACCAGCTCGTAACACCTTTTTCACATCAGACCACGCAATGGCCAGTCAGGGCATATCAGTATGAGTGGCTTGTCTCAGGATATTATCATAGTAGGAACAATCAGCAATCCATTGGCGGTAGTAACCAATCTTGCCAAGCAAAGGTCAACATGTCTCTCTTTGGTTACTTGACGAGGGCGGCAGCCCAGTACTGGCAGTAACTCTGGCATGGCTGATTTTCCTCCTTACCTTTACTGAGAACAAAGCCCAGAGTATTCAACATCATGTCCACACCGCTGTAATTTCTTCCTAGAAACTCTGGTGACCACATTCACACAACGCATAATAACAGACTAGCACAGTCTGCCTGGCAGGCCTCCTGAGTAAGAGCTACACATGAGTGAGAGTCAATCCACATATTGTAGAAGGACAGAACCATGAGGGGCAGTCCAAGCGCGCGGTGTAGGTTACGGAGGACAGTGGAGTAGACTACTGGGAGTCTACGTAACCCTGAGGGCATTCTACACCAAGTATATTGGCGGGGGGTACATGTGGAAGCTTAAAGAGTGTTGAGTCGTGTCTCCTTGTCCACTGGGACAGAAAAATGCATTATTTTAACATCGACAACGGAAGGAAAAGAAGGAACTCACTTGGGCAGGTAATGGCTGATATGCAGAGATGATGGAGGCCTGGAACCACCGGAGGCTATGGGTATGATCTGTTGCATTTACTGCTCAAAGGTCCTGGACAAAAGCCTAAAGGTATGGTCAGAAGCCTTTCTCACTCGTTCGATTAGGTGTGACTATGGGAGAAATCGTTTCTCAATTGCCCCTGCCTCTGAGGAATTCTGCATCAACAAAGGCTCAATCCCCTTTCTTTTTCTGGGGAAGGGGGTGTTGTTTCTTTTATATCCCTCCTGGTTCTCTGCCTTCTGCTCTCCTTCACCTTTTTATTTGATCTGTCATAGTAATATAATGGTGCACTAAGTAGCCAATTTTCCCCTCCTAACTTCATATACTGCTGCATGTCTGGACTGAGGGTCAGGCTACAATATGGGTAGCTTCAATGTCACCCAAACATAACCCTTTCTACCATGTCCGTATGGAAGGTGACATTGGCCCTTCCCAAGGGAACTGGGTCTATAATCTTCATCCCCTCTGTCCATCCTTTTTCCGCCATAATGTATCCACCCAGGGGTAACTAAATAATGATTAGTCCCACAGGGACCCGGGACTACATAATCCTTGCATGTTTCTCCACTGCATTTTGAGGGTGGTGGAGACTCTTTCACTCGCTTTGCACCCACTTTTTACTAAATTAATTAAGGCACGGAAGCAGTGCAGACCTTTTTTTTGTCTGGACTGACTATATGAACCGTAGCTGCTCTTGACAAGTCCTTGTCAACTGGGTGGAAGACTTATGTCTGTGCTCAACTTCCTTTCCTCAACTGCCCACTCGCTACAGCATTGCTCGGTCAAACTAGTGCTCACCTGGTTCCCGGGTTAGCGTGGTTTCCCTCGCCAGAGTGGTGGGGCATCACTCACGGTTTTCCAGGACACACAATAAAGTTAGCACTAGATTTCACAATATTATGCGCCACTTACCTTCAACGAGGGAAAATTTTACAAGCTGCTTACCGTCAGCAAAAATTACTTAATGTTTCATAACATCATAATATAACAGAGAGCACAAGAAAGCAACAGATAAGAAGCGGTAGACATGGGGTGACAGGAGAGACCAGAGTGCAGACAATATTTTGAATTCTTGCCAAAAGAATTCCTGTTTTAAATTCTTCCCTAAAGAATTTATCTTATAGAGCTAGAGACTGTTTACAGTTTCTCTTGCCTGAAGATTAACCGTCCATCTTACATAAAAATGGAGCCTCTATTTACAGTCCTGCTTGCCAAAAGCAGGCCGTCTACCATGCCAAATGATAGAAACTCTATTTGCAGTCTAGCTTGCCTAAAGCTGACCTCTATCTTGCCAAAGATAGATTAATCCTTACCAAAAGGATTGCGCTATTAAATTCCACTATTCTATTTTTCCTAAAGATAGATGCTATTCCTTTCAGTGTATCTGAAGTGGATTCAAAATAGAAACAACAGTGAATTTTCGGGAAGCATTGGAATCTCCCAATCCTAAAGGCAGGGATTTTCCAAACTCACCGAATTCCTGTATGTTCTATCCCGGACGAGCCCTCAGCTGAAAGGATCTTTCTTCTGCACCCTGCTTTCCCTTCGGACATCCGGAGAGTATATTTCAATGAGACACTGACACACAATTCTAGTCTCAGTAAAAATAACTCTAATTTTTTATTTGTATAGCCTCAGTCTTATATACATTAATTCTACCAATCATTAACAGGTGTGTGCTACATAAACAAGTTTGCTAAGTACAAACGATTCCCTATATAGGCTATTGCAAACATACTTGACTGATATCCTTGGTACAGATCAGATAGCATTTCGTTATGAAACTCCTCACTACATAGCATATGGCTTGCTTGATTTAACCCTTCACACACCCCTCAGTATGTCACACCTATCGACAGCACACCTTTACCAGTCCTTAAAAAGACTTTTGTGGCCATATTAGCTAGCGTTTGGTGTCCCTAATAGAGATGTCACGAACTATTCGCCGGCTGACAGCTCTGCCCAGAACATCGCATGTTCTCGTTCGCATCAGCGGCAAAAGTATGGCGATGTTGATTCGCCCCCTATACTTTACCATTGAGAAAACTTTGACCCTGTACCTCACAGTCAGCAGACACATTCCAGCCAATCAGCATACCCTCCCTACCAGACCCTCCCACCTCCTATCAAAAAGCAAGGACAGCATCCATCTTAGATTCACTCTGAAGCTGCAGTGTTAGTTAGAGCAGGGAGAGTGCTTCTGATGCTGAATTAATAGGGAAAGTGTTAGCTAGGCCAGTGTTTTGTGTCCACTCCAGTCCTCAAAGACTCATCTGCCTCTTTCACATGAGCGTGTCTGGATTAGGCCCCATTCACACGTCCACAGTGTGTTGCAGATCCGCCATGCCGGCACTCCCCATAGAGATGCCTATTCTTGTCCGCAGCCTGCAGACAAGAATAGGACATGCTCTATCTTTGCAAAGCCGCGGTGAAGATAGAAAAA
>JAKVIS010006517.1:0-10362 GCA_033119425.1 Bufotes viridis
GCGGAGTAGTCTGCTTCACTTCAGCTCATCCTCTGCCTGCCCAGTGCTGTGCTGCTGCCGCTTGCTTGCTTGCTGCTTACTCACCTGCATCTAATCTGTCCATCTCCTAATGCAGCAGCAGGTGTCGGTTCTGTCAGTACCCGCCCGCCCAGTCAATTCTCCTCACAGCCCAAATCCAATTAACACTGATGACGGACGGATTAATTGGCTGCTTATCAGCTGAATGAAGTGTTTGGACCTCCACACACCTTGGGATTGATTGGCCTGTTGTGGGGTTGTGCATGCACATGGACATGGGTGGAGCCCTCTGTTGTTCCTGGATATGGCCTCATTTGGAGCAAGCTGGCTGGCTGGATGTTACCATTTGGATTTTCCACTGCGTAAGTAAGTAAGCAAGTAAGTAAGTAAGTAAGTAAGCCTTTGTCTCCCTCTTGTGGATCTTTTGAACTGGATTAATTGGAGGCAAGAAAGTAGTCCAGAGACTGTCTATGTATCAGCAGCAGCAAGCAGCTGGACCAACCTTGTGTGGACAATGGATGGACGGAACACTGCACGTGTCATAGGCGGGAAAGGTCAAGAGAGGTCAGAGGTCAGGTCACGGGATGACATCACAAGGGGCCCTGACGGAACACTGAACAATGGGCTCTGACATCACAATGGACAATGCTTTTTTTTTTTTTTTTTTTCTTCTCTCTCCTCTCTTCCTACTGCCTACTGCCTACTGACTACTCACTCACCCTTCTCCTTCGGCACAACAACTTGGACGCACGTAAGTGTGCGCAAGAGGCGTGGCCTAAAGTGGGCGTGGGCGCCAGATGGGCGGGTCTATGCAGATTTTTGGCGAAACGGAAGAGGTGCAGGACGGTGTTGAGTGCAGGGCGCGGACGCACGTTTTCCTGGATTTCGCTGTCCAGCGAGAATCCTCCGGGAATGTGGCTGGGTACTGTAGGCTGTCGCCTTCAGAAGTGTTCTGCGGTTGCGAACGCGGGCCTGGGCGGCAAACCCTTTTCAGGTTATCGCTTCTCGGCCTTTTGGCTAAGATCAAGTGTAGTATCTGTTCTTATCAGTTTAATATCTGATACGTCCCCTATCTGGGGACCATATATTAAATGGATTTTTCGAACAGGGAGATGGAAAAGGAGCTTGCTCTGTCCACTCCACGCATTGACCTGGTATTGCAGTACCTCCAGGACCGGTGCACCCCTTTCTAATCCAGTATCAAAAGACAGAATGAAATTGATTGCAGGAATCCTTCCGACTTTCAGCAAGTGTTGGAAAACGCGGAGTAGTCTGCTTCACTTCAGCTCATCCTCTGCCTGCCCAGTGCTGTGCTGCTGCCGCTTGCTTGCTTGCTGCTTACTCACCTGCATCTAATCTGTCCATCTCCTAATGCAGCAGCAGGTGTCGGTTCTGTCAGTAGTACCCGCCCGCCCAGTCAATTCTCCTCACAGCCCAAATCCAATTAACACTGATGACGGACGGATTAATTGGCTGCTTATCAGCTGAATGAAGTGTTTGGACCTCCACACACCTTGGGATTGATTGGCCTGTTGTGGGGTTGTGCATGCACATGGACATGGGTGGAGCCCTCTGTTGTTCCTGGATATGGCCTCATTTGGAGCAAGCTGGCTGGCTGGATGTTACCATTTGGATTTTCCACTGCGTAAGTAAGTAAGTAAGTAAGTAAGTAAGGCAAGCCTTTGTCTCCCTCTTGTGGATCTTTTGAACTGGATTAATTGGAGGCAAGAAAGTAGTCCAGAGACTGTCTATGTATCAGCAGCAGCAAGCAGCTGGACCAACCTTGTGTGGACAATGGATGGACGGAACACTGCACGTGTCATAGGCGGGAAAGGTCAAGAGAGGTCAGAGGTCAGGTCACGGGATGACATCACAAGGGGCCCTGACGGAACACTGAACAATGGGCTCTGACATCACAATGGACAATGCTTTTTTTTTTTTTTTTTTTTTCCTCTCTCTCTCCTCTCTTCCTACTGCCTACTGCCTACTGACTACTCACTCACCCTTCTCCTTCGGCACAACAACTTGGACGCACGTAAGTGTGCGCAAGAGGCGTGGCCTAAAGTGGGCGTGGGCGCCAGATGGGCGGGTCTATGCAGATTTTTGGCGAAACGGAAGAGGTGCAGGACGGTGTTGAGTGCAGGGCGCGGACGCACGTTTTCCCTGGATTTCGCTGTCCAGCGAGAATCCTCCGGGAATGTGGCTGGGTACTGTAGGCTGTCGCCTTCAGAAGTGTTCTGCGGTTGCGAACGCGGGCCTGGGCGGCAAACCCTTTTCAGGTTATCGCTCGGCCTTTTGGCTAAGATCAAGTGTAGTATCTGTTCTTATCAGTTTAATATCTGATACGTCCCCTATCTGGGGACCATATATTAAATGGATTTTTCGAACAGGGAGATGGAAAAGGAGCTTGCTCTGTCCACTCCACGCATTGACCTGGTATTGCAGTACCTCCAGGACCGGTGCACCCCTTTCTAATCCAGTATCAAAAGACAGAATGAAATTGATTGCAGGAATCCTTCCGACTTTCAGCAAGTGTTGGAAAACGCGGAGTAGTCTGCTTCACTTCAGCTCATCCTCTGCCTGCCCAGTGCTGTGCTGCTGCCGCTTGCTTGCTTGCTGCTTACTCACCTGCATCTAATCTGTCCATCTCCTAATGCAGCAGCAGGTGTCGGTTCTGTCAGGTACCCGCCCGCCCAGTCAATTCTCCTCACAGCCCAAATCCAATTAACACTGATGACGGACGGATTAATTGGCTGCTTATCAGCTGAATGAAGTGTTTGGACCTCCACACACCTTGGGATTGATTGGCCTGTTGTGGGGTTGTGCATGCACATGGACATGGGTGGAGCCCTCTGTTGTTCCTGGATATGGCCTCATTTGGAGCAAGCTGGCTGGCTGGATGTTACCATTTGGATTTTCCACTGCGTAAGTAAGTAAGTAAGTAAGTAAGTAAGTAAGTAAGTAAGCCTTTGTCTCCCTCTTGTGGATCTTTTGAACTGGATTAATTGGAGGCAAGAAAGTAGTCCAGAGACTGTCTATGTATCAGCAGCAGCAAGCAGCTGGACCAACCTTGTGTGGACAATGGATGGACGGAACACTGCACGTGTCATAGGCGGGAAAGGTCAAGAGAGGTCAGAGGTCAGGTCACGGGATGACATCACAAGGGGCCCTGACGGAACACTGAACAATGGGCTCTGACATCACAATGGACAATGCTTTTTTTTTTTTTTTTTTTTTCCTCTCTCTCCTCTCTTCCTACTGCCTACTGCCTACTGACTACTCACTCACCCTTCTCCTTCGGCACAACAACTTGGACGTACGTAAGTGTGCGCAAGAGGCGTGGCCTAAAGTGGGCGTGGGCGCCAGATGGGCGGGTCTATGCAGATTTTTGGCGAAACGGAAGAGGTGCAGGACGGTGTTGAGTGCAGGGCGCGGGACGCACGTTTTCCCTGGATTTCGCTGTCCAGCGAGAATCCTCCGGGAATGTGGCTGGGTACTGTAGGCTGTCGCCTTCAGAAGTGTTCTGCGGTTGCGAACGCGGGCCTGGGCGGCAAACCCTTTTCAGGTTATCGCTTCTCGGCCTTTTGGCAAGATCATCTGATCTTGTCTGAGGTGCCAAACGTCATGCTCTTGGCCTTGCAGCATCGCCCTAGTGGCTTAAGCTGCATGCTGCTTTAGGGAGTAGGCTACGGCAACAAGAAGGCGATCACCATGGGCGTGACAATCCGTTTCGCTAGGGCCGGGGAAACCCGGGTCAAGAATGGAATCTACATCGAAGTGGAGGCAGCGAAGAGAGAGCTTTTTACCCTGCGACATCTGGTACAAGAAATTCTTTTCAAGACGCTTCAGCTCAGGAGGGATGACATTCTCTGCTTGCAAGATCCCAGAGCAGGTAAATTTACGCTTGTTCTAAATTCAATAAGTGCATGCCACAATTTTTATATGTCCTTGAAGTCTGAAGAAAATAATCCAGCTCTGGAAGGTCTTACCTTCATTTTGCTCTACAGTCAGGACGTTCATCTAGTGGTTTTGATGTATAACCCGCATGTTCGATTGGAGCATATTGAAGCCTTTCTAAGGAACTACTGTGATTTTGTGCAGTTCTCCCACAAAGTAAATAATTCAGAATCCCTCTGGACGGGAAAGTATAAATTTTTTGTTCGGTTTGCTGCAGACCCTAACGGTCCAGGGGGTATGCGCTACCCTCCGCAAAAATTTGCAATTGGGAGGGATGCTGGTATACTCTTTTTTTACCGGTAGTCCTAGCTATTGCAGGAGTTGCAGAGTATATGGACACACAAGGGAGACTTGTACGGATCCAATTCTGAGATGTACAAAATGTAACAAAACAGGACATTTGGCGGGTTCATGTGTTGACCTGATTGTCTGTAATGTATGTGGAGAAGTGGGCCATGCATTTAAGAATTGTAACCTCCGAACGGGGAATCGGCAATATGCAGAGGTGGTGAGTGGTGAAGCCGCAGAGACTGTAGAGGAGGCAGAGGAAAGGGAAGAATCACTGATGCAGATAACTGAAACAGATATACCTGAAGTAGAAGATCTTATATCTCAGCTTGCGGATGCTCAGACTGTTGTGCAGGGAGAAGGAGAGGGGGAGGGCGGAATGTCTGTTTCTTCTTCCCTTTCTAGAACACCAGAAATACCATGGAGTGAAGTATCTGCACCCCCAGAAGAAGGTGGAGGACAGGGGGATTTCAATGCTGCGGAAGTAAGACCCTCGGAAGAGACGACGAGTCAGGCACCTAAAAGACCCCGAATAGCAGTCTCGCCTTTAAGTATGGATGGGGTGAGTCCTGCAAGGGAAGCATATCCAGAATCTGTGATCCCTGATAATGCATCTTTTTTAGACGTAGCAGAGGGTGGAGATTATTTCTCCGGCTTCCAACCCCCAGGAGGAATCGGCTGAAGAAAATGTGGGGTATAGGAAATTACACCTGGCAAAAAGTTAAAAAATGGTTGCCGAAATTACACTTAATGTCTTATCCTTAAATGTTAGACTTATAAAATCGAAGGCAAGACGGATGACCATTTTTGACTTTTTGAAAAACCAAAAAGCTGACATTATCTCATTGCAAGAATGTGGAATTTCCGAATCTTTGAGTAGACAAGACTGGCCTGCTGGAGAATCAATCTGGTCTGGCTCGTGTGCTAATAGAAACAATGGTGTTGGGATACTGTTAGGGAATAGGAATTTAAGTTTTGAAGAATACACGGTGATAGAACCAGGAAGGTGTGTGATGGCTGTGGTTAAATATATGAACTGGAAGATTAGAGTAGTGAATGTTTATTGTTCGACAGATAAAGAGGAGCGTATGGAACTATTAGATAAACTGAATGTACTTCTAGTTGGTAGAATGCCTACTGTTTTGCTTGGAGATTTCAATTGTACGGTGGAAGGGGATAGGATGGATGTAACCGGGAAAAAGTTAAGACAATTGAGTGTAGATCTTTCTTTAAAGGATGCAGCTGAGGTGATGGGTAAATCTTTACTTCCGACCTTTAAATCTGATAGGGGTGGCATTACATCTAGGATAGATTTTATTTTTACATCTAATAATCTAATCTGTAGAAGTTTTTCACAAGAGGATGTTTTCTTTTCTGATCATGCGTGTTTAACATGTCAAGTGAAAGGAGAGGAAAAATGGTTATATGGTCGTGGATTCTGGAAATTGAATGTCAGTTTATTAGAGGATGAAAGTGTGTTGAATGCATTTAAATATAACTATGAGAAGTGGAAAAGGAGAAAAAATGAGTTTAATTCGATGTTAGAATGGTGGGATTGGATGAAGGTTATGTTCAGATCTTTTTTCAAGAAATGGGGCTATAAAAGGGCAAGTAAACTAAGGAATGAATATAAGGATTTGAATCTGAGATTGGAATGGTTGAGAAAATTGCGTGGTTTAGGTGTGGATGTAAAGGATTTACTGGAGGAAGCAGTAAAGGAAAGAAAAAAGATTATTGAAAAAAAGGGAAAAGAAATTATATATAGGTCAAAAGTAGAAGTGTTAGATAAAGATGAAAAGTGTACAAGATTCTTTTTTAAAAAAACCTGTGGTAAAAAAGAGGATATGAATACTTTAATCAATAAGGAAGGAGAGGGTGTTACTGGGAAGGATGTGATGGGAGTGGTTGAATGCTTTTATGCAGAATTGTATGCAAATAAGTGGGTGGATAAAAATTTGGTGTCGGATCTGCTAAATGGTATGGAAGCAAGACTGTCTGAAGATGAAAGCCGGTCCCTGTGTGAAGAATTCTCAGGAGAAGAGGTGAGGAAGGTTGTGATGGGAGCAAAGAGGAATAAAACTCCAGGTGGTGATGGTATTCCTATAGAATTATATGTTAAGACTTGGGATGTGTTAGGGGATGATTTGCTAGAGTTATGTGAATATATGAGGAAGAATGGTGTGCTGTGTGAGTCCATGAAAGAAGGAATTGTGGTTTTGATCCATAAAAAGGGGGAAAAAGTAGACTTGAGAATTGGAGACCTATCTCCTTATTGAATACAGACTACAAGTTGTTTAGTAAATTACTTGCAAATAGAATGCGTGATGTAATTGGAAGCATGGTTGAGGAAGATCAAGTGTGTGCGGTGCCGGGGAGGTGTATGAATGATAATTTGGTACTATTAAGGGATATGATAGGTGACTGCATGAATAGGAAACAAAAGTGTATGCTGTTTTCTATTGATTTCGAAAAAGCCTTTGACCGGGTGGCCCATGATTTTATGTTTTCAGTCTTAGAGAGAATGGGAATGCCTGCAGTTTTCATTAAGGGTGTGAAGTGTTTGTATGAGAATGTGTCTAGTAGATTTTTGGTTAATGGTTGGATGAGCAAAAAGGTTCAAGTTTCTTCCGGGGTGAGACAAGGTTGCCCTATGTCGCCTGTGCTTTTTATAAGTGTGATTGAGGTCTTGATGTGTTTAGTACGAAAGGATAAGTTTATGAAAGGTATGTTGGTGCCAGGATCTATGGGTAAGTGTGTCAAGGTTTTGGGATACATGGATGATATTGTGTTTTGAGTGAGAATATTGCTGAAATAAGAAGAGGAAGACTGTTGTTAGATCTATTCTGTGGTGCTTCTGCCTTTAGGGTTAATTGGGATAAATGTAACTTCAAGTGTTTCGGTGACAAAAATATTAGGTTAGAGTCTGTTAACAATGTTCAGGATGCGATAAAGGTGCTTGGCATTTGGTTCAAGGAAGACCTGAAAGGAACGGAAAGTTGGAACGATTGCGGCAATAGGATTCAGAAAAAATTAAACTTCTGGAATATGAGAGATCTTACATTAAGTGGTAAAGTTCTAGTTATAAAAGCGGTTGTGCTGCCGATTATACTTTCGATATTTATGATTTATCCTGTGTGTGTGGCAAACCTGATGAAAGTTGAGAAATTGTGTTTTACCTTTCTGTGGGGTAGCCGAATGGAGAAATTGAAGCGTGAATGGGTTCATAAGACTCTTTTGAATGGTGGTTTAGATCTTCCAAAGTTTGAAATTTTCTTTTTTGTCAGTTATATTAAAATGACTGTGATATTACTGGGAAAAAATAGCAAATCTGCATGTATGCTCAAGTATATGGCCGGCTGGATGTTATATGGGCTAAAATGGGCTGAAAGAGATGCTAGAGTACCAGTTTCATTTAGGTGTCCAACTTGGTATGTGGTTATAGAAAAATTTATAAAGAAATATGATTTATTAGCATTTAAGAGTGTTGAATTCAAAGAAAAAAAGAAGATTATGATGAAAATACGTGAAAGAGAGACGGCGTGTGATATCAGTGGATTAAGACTGTATGAGGCTGAGGTTGTATGGAAGAAAATGTTAACTACTGGAATTTCCAATAGACAAAAAGACATAATTTGGATGAGTTGCCAGAATATCTTACCAGTGAGAGAAGTACAAAAAAAGAGAGACCTAATAAAATCAGAAATATGCCCGAGAGCAGGATGCGGGGAAAGTGAGTCAGTAAAACATCTATTTTGGCTGTGTGAATATTCAAAAAATGTTTGGCAAAAAGTGAGGCCTTTAGTTAAGGAACTGACTGGTGTGGTAAATGTATCATGGAAAGTGGCCTTGGTCGGATTGGGAGCAAGTGGGAAAATGAATGAAAGATTACTGTGGTTTATAATTATCTGTATGATGGAAAGTGTATGGGATATTAGAAATTTACTGGTGTTCAAGAGATCAGTAGTGCCTGAATCGGACTGTGTCAAGTTAATGCTATCAAGACTTTATGTGATTTATGTTTGGGACAAAAAGAGGAATCCAGGAATGGACGCAGAGGGTGTTTGGAAGTTCAAAAAATGGAGGCACCTAATTAGTTAAGTTTGTTTTTTTTTCCCATAATTTTCAAATTAAAATTTTAAAAAAAAAAATAATAAAAAACAAAAAAGAAAAAGACCATGATGATGTGAATTGAAGGCAACTTATGGGTAATCTTGAGTATTTGAGAAAACTTTTGGTTGCTCTAAATTGAACTGAAATGGTTTACAAAAAAAAAAAAAAAAAAAATCTGTTCTTATCAGTTTAATATCTGATACGTCCCCTATCTGGGGACCATATATTAAATGGATTTTTCGAACAGGGAGATGGAAAAAGAGCTTGCTCTGTCCACTCCACGCATTGACCTGGTATTGCAGTACCTCCAGGACCGGTGCACCCCTTCCTAATCCAGTATCCAAAAACAGAACGACTAGATTGCAAGAATAATCCTTCTTCCCTCCTTCCAGCAAGCAAGTGGAAAGCTGTGCCCTGCCTCAGTCTGCACCTCATCTGTTTTTTTTGTTTGTTTTTTTTCCCTCTCTCTCTCTTTCTGCCCAGTGCTGCTTGCTGCATAATACCTGCGTGTGTCAGTCTGTCCATCTCCTGATGATGCAGCAGCAGCAGCCGTAGCTGTAGGATCCATCACCTGCCCATTCTCCTCACAGGCCAAATCCAATTAAGACTGATAGATTAATTGGCTTATCAGATGAATGCAGTGTTTGGACCAGCACGCACGCAAGCAAGCACCTGTGGGATTGTTTGGCCTGTTGTGCACATTCATTCCTGGAAAGTGACACTTTTGGAACAGTTTGGCTGGATGTAAGTAACCATTTTGCTTTTCCAGTCCTTCAGTACGTAATGTATGCCTGTGTCTCCCTCTTGTGGATATTGTAAACGTAACTGGATTAAGTGGAGGCGAGAAAGTCGTCCAGCACTTCCAATGTATCAGGAGCAGCTGGACCTACCTTGCCTGTACAATGGACGGAACACTGCACGTGTCACAGTGGGCAGGTCAGGTCAGGTCAGCTAAGGTCAGGGGTCAGGTCAAGGGATGACATCACAATGGGCCCTGACGGAACACTCAACAATGAGGCCCTGACATCACAATCAACAATGAGGCTCTGACATCACAATCAACAATGAGGCTCTGACATCACAATCAACCAAGTTGTTTTTTTTTTTTCTTTTCTTTTCTTTTCTTTTCTTTTCTTCTTCCTTCCTCCCTCCTCCCTCCCTCCCTCTTCAGTCCTGTATTGCTTCCTCCTATCTGTCTCTTTTTTTGGCACGCTTTGTTACTAGGACGTATGTGTGAAGAAAAGGCGTGGCCAAAAGTGAGTGTGCATCTGGCGGGTGGTGCTATGCTGATGGTGAACCTGAAGAGGCGCATGGTGGTGAGGTCAGAGAGGAGGATACAAGTTGTCTCTGGTTTATGCCAGCGAGATGGCTCCTGGAATGTGTCTGTCGCATTGAGAAGTGTTCTGTGTTGCTGAACGTGGGCCTGGGCCGTGAGCTTCTCTTTGGGTTATCACTTTCTGGCCTTTTGGACTGACCGATATACCATCCACAGCCAGTTGGAGCATTTGCAGTCAAAGTATATTGGCACCGGCCATGCGGACACCACAACATGGGAATGGTTGGTAAATCAGCATCGTGACTCCTACTGCTCCTATATGGGCCACTTTGATCTGCTCAACTACTTTGCTGTGGCTGAGAACGAGAGCAAGGCAAGAGTGAAGTTTAACCTGATGGAGAAGATGTTACTCCCATGTGGGCCACCCATGGACAAGCCAGACGAGTCCTAGAAATTGGGCAATGATTGCTGGTTTTTTCCTCGTGGTACAGGAGTACTTATCTGTAGTTCTTCATGTGAATGTCGTATTTTTTTTACTATTGCAACAGAAATGTATGAATTGCTGCACGAAAGCCCCTATTTGTTAACAATTATTCTTATTATTATTCTTATTCTTATTCTTATTATTAATCATCATCAAACAATTTTAATCTTTTTTTTCCAAACAAATATTTGGTGTCAATATCTGATACATCCCCTATCTGCATCTCCGC
>JAKVIS010006518.1:0-10327 GCA_033119425.1 Bufotes viridis
AAAAAATATTCACTATTCGGTAAATTCGCGCTCAACACTATTAAATACAGAAAATTTCTCTCCCTGCACTATCTGTCCCTTCCTTAGCACGGATGTCCCTGACACTGCTGTTAAATAGATTATTGATCTAAAACACACACACACACAAACACAGTAGTCTTTAAAAGGACTTTTGGGCCTTTGTAAAGCTTTCTGTAACTAAAATCGATGAAATTCGCTCCCTGCTCTGTCTTTCCCTCCCTACCCGATGCTCTCCCTGACTACGTCTGAGCCAAACATGCGTCAACGGGTGCTATATAACCTCCGATGATGTGTTACGGCCAGCCAATCACTGTAATGCCAGCAGCTAACTAGTGATGAGCGGCAGGTGCCATATTCGATTTCGACGAAATTCGCGAATATTCGAATGAATATTCGTTTCATATTCGTCGAAATCGAATATTCGTCATTTTTTCTAGTTATCGCGATTAACATGCGATTTAAATAATCGCATATTGCGATTTGTACTTAAGGCTACTTTCCTATTGGTTTCATATCTAGAATTAGCGAGGATGACTAATATGACGAATGTATTCTGCTTATTCTTCAAAACGAAGATAACGAGTATTCTACACTGCTTAGCTAGCCTATTTAGCCAACCCTGCTACTTCTAGCATCAATAGGAAGGTTGACTATAGAGACAGCTGTACGTATTCGCTATGCGTATTTTTTTTTTAATAAATAGAATAATTATAATAATTATATCAAGTAATATAATTATTCTATTAAAAAAAAAAAAATCGCATAGCGAATTTAACACAGCTGTCTCTATAGTCAACCTTCCTATTTGATTGCTAGAATTAGCGAGGTTGACGAATAGGTTGCTAAAACGAAGATGTAGAATACTCGCTATCTTCGTTTTGAGGAATATGACGAATACATTCGTCATATTCGCTATTCGCTAATTCTACCAAGCCAACCATAACTTCTGTGTTCATGGAGCGTCCCCATCACCATGGGAACGCTCCATATACTAAAATGTACTGTCGGATTTGAGGAATTACGTTGAAATCGCAATGCGATTAATTCAAGTTATATTAATCGCATTACGATTTCAACTTAGAGCTGGGTTTATAATGGGTCAGCTTGCTAGAATGAACGAAGTTAACGAATATGGAATATAGCAGCACTGCTAAGTTGAATTCGCAATGCGATTAATTTAACTTGAAGTAATCGCATTGCGATTTCAACTTAGCACTGCTTTCTTACATAGGTTAGAATTAACGAATATGGAATATAGCACTAGCAGTGCCAAGTTGAAATCGCAATGCGATTACTTCAAGTTAAATTAATCGCATTGCGAATTCAACTTAGCAGTGCTGCTATATTCCAAATTGCTAACTTGCTCATTCTAGCAAGCTGACCCATTATAAACTCAGCTCTAAGTTAAAATCGCAATGCGATTAATATAACTTGAATTAATCGCATTGCGATTTCAACGTAATTCCTCAAATCCGACAGTACATTTTAGTATATGTAGATTCTCCCATGGATGGGGACGCTCCATGAGCACGGAAGTCGGCAGAAGCGGCAATGGGCACTGACTAGAGCAGCCAGGAAGCCAGGAATCCTCAGGACAGGTAAGAACTACTGTTGGGAAGAGGGAAAGAAAAAAATATAACTAAAAAAAAAAAAAAAAAAAAACGAATATTCGAAATAGCGAATTTATAGCGCTATATTCGAAATATTCGCGAATTAGCGAAGTGCCGATATTCGCTAAAAAAATTCGCTTTTCGAATATTCGCGCTCAACACTACAGCTAACATGGATACTGGCATTACAGTGAGGGCAGTACTTACCTGCACCTTAATTGGCTGCTTAAAACCCGTGAAACATGTGGGGAAGAGCCTCGAGCATTCCGCTCGAGCACATGAGGTACTCGGCCAAGTACCGCCATGTGCCAAGCATAGAGATGCTCGAGCCAAACCGGTACTCAATAGTGATAAGTGGCAGGGGCAATATTCGAATTTGCGATATTTAGCAAATATTTGGGACAATATTCGCCATATATTCGAAAATTCGCAAATTCGTAATCTCCAGTCATTATTTTCTGATTACGAAAATTCACATGAAAGATTTGCATACATTTGCATTAAAATTCACATAAACTGGCATTTAAGATACCCTTTAAATACCAGTTTATTCTAACTTTTATGCAAATTTATGCTGATTTTTTATGCGAAAAATTTTAGCGATATTCTAAATATTCGCGAATTCTCGAAGTGCCCGATATTCGCGATTAAAATTCGCAATTCGAAAATTTGCTTGATCAACACTAGTACTCAGCCGAGCATGCTCGATCATCACTAATCACAATCATTGTAGACTGGGCCTGGAAAAGAGTCACGGTTACCTGAGAAGAGTCATGGTCATTCATGAATTCCTGCCTCACTGCCCACCTACTGATGATTGACAGGCTTCCACTTAGTTTTCTCCTTTCTCTCTAGGACAGAACTGCCAATCATCAGCAGATGGGCGGGAGAGCAGGAGATTATGAATAACCATGACTCTTCTCAAGTAGATTTGACTCTTTTCAAGACCTGGGCTGTAATGATTATGATGTTGGTTCTCATCAACCACTTACTTTTAGCTCATGAGTGACACACAGGGCCGCCATCAGGGTGTACAGCCCATACCCCAGTAGGAGCCCGGCCCTGGGGCCCAGTGCTCCTCCCCTCTTCTTTCCTGCGTTCTGTCCCTTACCTCCCGGCCCGCCCGCCACTCAGCTGATCGATGTCAGGCAGTGCTGGGTAGGCGGCCCCAGGACTCAGAACAAGATAGCTTGGGTAGAATGTAGTTGCTAGAAGGATGTCTGTGACATCACTGGTCACATGCTCCTTCATGGTAACATGAACAAACCCCGACGGCAGCAGCAGCTACTTGTGGAGGGAAGAGGGGCTGTGTGCCTGCAGGCAGCTCAGTGATGGAGGATGTGCTGCAGTCCTGGAGTCCACAGAGCTTCATGGAGAGCAGGTGAGGGGCAGCTCTTATATGAGGGGGCAGGAGGAGCACTCCAGGGGCAGTGGGGTTCAAGTGGAGTGGAATCTGGAGCAATTAAGGGGTTTATAGTACAGATCCAGGTGTATTCTGAGGGCCATGGTGTATGTGTCTGTCTGTCCCTGTGTGTGTGTTTCTGTTCCTGCGTGTGTTTGTCTGTCCCTGCGTGTGTCTGTCCATCCCTGTGTGTGTGTGTCTGTCCCTG
The DNA here is from genome assembly GCA_033119425.1 of Bufotes viridis. Classification (NCBI taxonomy): domain Eukaryota; kingdom Metazoa; phylum Chordata; class Amphibia; order Anura; family Bufonidae; genus Bufotes; species Bufotes viridis. The sequence goes on from JAKVIS010006518.1 coordinate 3,242, forward strand.
CGTGTGTATGTGTCAGTCTGTCACTGTGTGTGTGTCTAAGGCCTCATGTACACGGCTGTTGTGCATCTGCATGCACGGGGCACCTATACATTTAAATGGATCCACAATTAGGGAGATGCAGTGCGGGCAGGGAGCACAGATGGGAAGCACTACGGAGCGCTTCAGTGATGTTTCTGTCCGTGCCTCCACACCGCAAAAAAATAGAACATGTTCTATTTTTTGCGGTGCTGGATCGGATCATGGACCCATTCAAGATGAATGGCTCTCGATCTGTCCTGGTCGCCGGACGGATGTTGCCAGTGCATTGGGGACTACAAATTGCTGTCCGCAATGCATTGAGACGGACGCATAACGGCCGTGTGCATGAGGCCTAAGGCATTGCTTAGACTCCATACCACAGTCTAGCCAGTGCCTAATGGGTTACAGTCTAGATCACCTTCTGGTACATGTTCATAATTCCCTTTTAAACCCCAGTCCATGTCCCCTCAGTACTGGGAATCAATGGGAGTCATATTAGAAGGTAACAAAAGGTTGGAGTATAACTAAAGGTGGATTTCCTTTTAATGTCCCCTTAAGGTGGCCACACATTAGATGGAAGTTGGATGATGATCGCACAGGTGTCTGTCCTGTGTGTGTTTGTGTGTCCCGTGTGTGTCACTATCACCATGCCCACAGTGTTCCTATGTCTTGACGTGGCTGCATCAGGGACGTTCTGTGCGGGGGCAAGAAGAAGAAGATGAAGAGCAGGCAATGCTGCCAGCATGGAGTCCGTGGGAGAGACACAGGGAGGCACAATAAGGACGTAGGTAACACTACCACATTATCAGCACTAGTGTTATCTGTGATTTTACATAGGACTGCAGGTAACACTACCACATGATCTACACTAGTGTTAGCTGTGGTTTTACATAGCACTGCAGGTAACACTACCACATGATCTACACTAGTGTTAGCTGCGGTTTTACATAGGACTGCAGGTAACACTACCACATGATCTACACTAGTGTTAGCTGTGGTTTTACATAGGACTGCAGGTAACACTACCACATTATCAGCACTAGTGCTATCTGTGGTTTTACATAGGACTGCAGGTAACACTACCACGTGATCTACAGTAGTGTTAGCTGCGGTTTACATAGGACTGCAGGTAACACTACCACAGATAGCTAGTATCTGTGCTGCTGCATAGGACTGCAGGGGTATCTACTATATTATCTGTACTCAGAGAGTTATCATTGTGTGAGGGGCCAACTGAGACTTCATCGCCCAAGGGCCCACATGAACCTGGAACCGACCCTGCCTGGGGCCCTGTAGAACTGAGTTCTGATTAACCTAGGGGCATATGGGCTGAATTTCCAGGCCCCTGCGTGAAAATAGGCCCAGCAGCCACCCCAGAGCTAGGACCGCATAGGCCGCACCACTGAAGTCGCCTGACGTGCAAACTACGTCCCGGGGGCTGCATACGGCCAGCAGACCTTTTGACTGGCCCACAGAGCTGTGACAGGAAACTCCAGCCTCCTAGCTAATTTACTCACTTCACTGGCACTGACATAAATGAAGAGATGCTGCCGTAATCTCGTGCAGGCGCACTGCGAGATTACGTCAGCACGAAGTGAGGTGAATACATTTTCTAAGAGTGCTTGGCCGATTCTGAAGAAAAAAAGGTCTTTGCTTTATTATACCACTATTAATGCTGAGTGTTGGGGGTCACTTATTGGGGACATGTGGATGACACTTATGGGGGATCAGTGTGGATGGCACCTATGGGGATCAGTGGATGGCACTAGGGATCTGTCTGTGTATGGCACTTAGGGGGATCTGTGGATGGCACTTAGGGGGTCTGTGGATGACATATGTAGCATAAGATGCTATATATGTGCCATCCACAGATCCCCTAAGTGCCATCCAGATGCCCGAAGCCATCCTGATCCTCAATAACAGTGTCATCCACAGATCCCCACTATACAGTGTCATCCACAGATCCCCATAACAGTGTCATCCACAGATCCCCCATAACAGTGTCATCCACAGATCCCCATAACAGTGTCATCCACAGATCCCCCCATAACAGTGTCATCCACAGATCACCCATAACAGTGTCATCCACAGATCCCCCATAACAGTGTCATCCACAGATCCCCCATAACAGTGTCATCCTCAAGATCCCCCTCCATAACAGTGCCATCCACAGATACCCCGATAACAGTGTCCTCCACAGTTTCCCCATAATAGTGTCATCCACAGATCCCCCATAACAGTGACATTCACAGATCCTTCCCCCATAACAGTGACATTCACTGATCCCTTCCCCCATAACAGTGTATCACAGATCTCCATTTTGAGGTGTCATCCACAGGCCACCATTAGTTCAAAACCACCAAAAGCACACCTTATGGTAAATAATTTTTTCTTATTTTCTCCTCAAAAAGCCTAGTAGCGTCTTTTTATGCTTTTCTATCTTTAATTAAACTAAACCTTTAATGTTATGAAATTTAGATATGTTTATATTAATTCCTTCCATCCATCTACTCTTGGCCCAGCCCGGGTCCAACCTTTATTTAATTGACCAGTTTTCTGTTGTTCACAAAAAAATAAATATTTTCAATATGTTTCTGTTATGGCACTTATAATATACATTAAAGCTTTACCATAACGTTGCAAGCTCATATGCGTTATTATACTTTCTGATAATGAATATGCCTCTTCCCTTCATTACATTCTCAGAAACAAGCAGAGGCACATGGATGTCTGGGAGTAAAATTAACTTGTGGTGGAGGGCAAATTACTCAGTGGGGGTCAGTGTGGCAGGAAAACTACATAATAGGCGCATGAGATGTGCTATTTTGGCAGTGAATTACACCCCAGAACAAAATATATACTTTGACAGACACTATTATTCTTTGCCAGCCCCAGCTGGGACACTCAGATTTAGTGGAATGCTATTTTGGCACTTTAATTTCACCCAAGAACAAGATATATCCTTTGCCGGACACTATGAAACTTGGCCAGCCACACCTGAAACCACTGATTTATGGTATTGCTATTTTGGCAATTGAATTTTACCCCAGAAAAAAAAAAATATCCTTGGCAGGACACTAAGAAACTTGGCCAGCCACAGCTAAAACCACTGATTTATGGTATTGCTATTTTGACAATTGAATTTTCCCCCAGAAAAATGTATATATCCTTTACAGGACACTATAAAACTTGGCCAGCCACAGAGGAAAACCCTGACTTATGGTATTGCTATTTTGGCAATTGAATTTCACCCCAGAACAAAATATATCCTTTGCCGGACACTATTATACTTTGCCAGCCACTGCTGGGACACCAGATTAAGGGTATTGCCATTGTGGCAATTGAATTTCACCCGAGAACAAAATATATCCTTTGCAGGACACTATGAAACTTGACCAGCCACAGCTGAAACCACTGATTTATGGGATTGCTATTTTGGCAATTGAATTTCACCCCAGAACAAAATATATCCTTTGACGGACACTATTAAACTTGTCCAGTCACAGCTGGAACACCAGATTCAGGGTATTTCTATTTTGGCAACTAAATTTCACCCAAGAACAAAATATAAACTTTGCCGGACACTATTATACTTTGCCAGCCACTGCTGGGAACCCAGATTCAGAGTATTGATATTTTGACAATTGAATTTCACCCCAGAACAAAATATATCCTTTGCAGGACACTATGAAACTTGGCCAGCCACAGCTGAAACCACTGATTGATGGTATTGCTATTTTGGCAATTGAATTTCACCACAGAACAAAATATATCCTTTGCAGGACACTATGAAACTTGGCCAGCCACAGATGAAACCACTGATTGATGGTATTGCTATTTTGGCAATTGAATTTCACCACAGAACAAAATATATCCTTTGCAGGACACTATGAAACTTGGCCAGCCACAGCTGAAACCACTGATTTATGGTATTGCTATTTTGGCAATTTAATTTCGCACCAGAACAAAAAATACCCTGTTATGGACAGATTTAAACGTGGCCTGCAACTGCTTGAACACCAGATTCAGGGTATTGCTACTTTGGCAATTAAATTTCACCCCAGAACAAAATATATCCTTTGCAGGACACTATGAAACTTGGCCAGCCACAGCTAAAACCACTGATTTATGGTATTGCTATTTTGACAATTGAATTTTCCCCCAGAAAAATGTATATATCCTTTACAGGACACTATAAAACTTGGCCAGCCACAGAGGAAAACACTGACTTATGGTATTGCTATTTTGGCAATTGAATTTCACCCCAGAACAAAATATATCCTTTGCCGGACACTATTATACTTTGCCAGCCACTGCTGGGACACCAGATTAAGGGTATTGCTATTGTGGCAATTGAATTTCACCCGAGAACAAAATATATCCTTTGCAGGACACTATGAAACTTGACCAGAAACAGCTGAAACCACTGATTTATGGGATTGCTATTTTGGCAATTGAATTTCACCCCAGAACAAAATATATCCTTTGACGGACACTATTAAACTTGTCCAGTCACAGCTGGAACACCAGATTCAGTGTATTTCTATTTTGGCAACTAAATTTCACCCAAGAACAAAATATAAACTTTGCCGGACACTATTATACTTTGCCAGCCACTGCTGGGAACCCAGATTCAGAGTATTGATATTTTGACAATTGAATTTCACCCCAGAACAAAATATATCCTTTGCAGGACACTATGAAACTTGGCCAGCCACAGCTGAAACCACTGATTGATGGTATTGCTATTTTGGCAATTGAATTTCACCACAGAACAAAATATATCCTTTGCAGGACACTATGAAACTTGGCCCAGCCACAGATGAAACCACTGATTGATGGTATTGCTATTTTGGCAATTGAATTTCACCACAGAACAAAATATATCCTTTGCAGGACACTATGAAACTTGGCCAGCCACAGCTGAAACCACTGATTTATGGTATTGCTATTTTGGCAATTTAATTTCGCACCAGAACAAAAATACCCTGTTATGGACAGATTTAAACGTGGCCTGCAACTGCTTGAACACCAGATTCAGGGTATTGCTACTTTGGCAATTAAATTTCACCCCAGAACAAAATATATCCTTTGCAGGACACTATGAAACTTGGCCAGCCACAGCTAAAACCACTGATTTATGGTATTGCTATTTTGACAATTGAATTTTCCCCCAGAAAAATGTATATATCCTTTACAGGACACTATAAAACTTGGCCAGCCACAGAGGAAAACACTGACTTATGGTATTGCTATTTTGGCAATTGAATTTCACCCCAGAACAAAATATATCCTTTGCCGGACACTATTATACTTTGCCAGCCACTGCTGGGACACCAGATTAAGGGTATTGCTATTGTGGCAATTGAATTTCACCCGAGAACAAAATATATCCTTTGCAGGACACTATGAAACTTGACCAGAAACAGCTGAAACCACTGATTTATGGGATTGCTATTTTGGCAATTGAATTTCACCCCAGAACAAAATATATCCTTTGACGGACACTATTAAACTTGTCCAGTCACAGCTGGAACACCAGATTCAGGGTATTTCTATTTTGGCAACTAAATTTCACCCAAGAACAAAATCTAAACTTTGCCGGACACTATTATACTTTGCCAGCCACTGCTGGGAACCCAGATTCAGAGTATTGATATTTTGACAATTGAATTTTACCCCAGAACAAAATATATCCTTTGCAGGACACTATGAAACTTGGCCAGCCACAGCTGAAACCACTGATTGATGGTATTGCTATTTTGGCAATTGAATTTCACCACAGAACAAAATATATCCTTTGCAGGACACTATGAAACTTGGCCAGCCACAGCTGAAACCACTGATTTATGGTATTGCTATTTTGGCAATTTAATTTCACACCAGAACAAAAAATACCCTGTTATGGACAGATTTAAACTTGGCCTGCAACTCATTGAACACCAGATTCAGGGTATTGCTATTTTGGCAATTGAATTTCACCCCAGAACAAAATATATCCTTTGCAGGACACTATGAAACTTGGCCAGCAACAGCTAAAACCACTGATTTATGGTATTGCTATTTTGGCAATAACATTTCCCCCCAGAAAAATGTATATATCCTTTACAGGACACTATAAAACTTGGCCAGCCACAGATGAAACCACTGATTTATGGTATTGCTATTTTGGAAGTGAATTTCACCCCTATACAAAATATATCCTTTGCAGGACACTATTATACTTTGCCAGCCACTGCTGGGACATCAGATTTAGTGGATTGCTATTTTGGCACTTTAATTTCACCAAAGAACAAGATATATGCTTTGCAGGATACTATGAAACTTGGCCAGCCACAGCTGAAATCACTGATTTATAGTATTGCTATTTTGCCAATTGAATTTCACCCCAGAAAAAAAAATATATCCTTTGCAGGACACTAAGAAACTTGGCCAGCCACAGCTGAAACCACTGATTTATGGTATTGCTATTTTGGCAATTGAATTTCACCCTAGATCAAAATATATCCTTTGCAGGACACTATGAAACTTGGCCAGCCACAGCTGAAACCACTGATTTATGGTATTGCAATTTTGGCAATTGAATTTTACACCAGAAAAAAATATACACTGTTAAGGACAGATTTAAACTAGGCCTGCAACTGCTGGAACAACAGATTAAGGGTATTGCTATTTTGGCAATTAAATTTCGCCACAGAAAAAAGTTTACCCTGTTACGGACAGATTTAAACTAGGCCTGCAACTGCTGGAACACCAGATTCAGGGTATTGCTATTTTGGCAATTGAATTTCACCCCAGAACAAAATATATCCTTTGCCGGACACTATTAAACTTGTCCAGTCACAGCTGGAACACCAGATTAAGGGTATTGCTGTTTTGGCAACTAAATTTCACCCAAGAACAAAATATATCCTTTGCCAGACATTATGAAACTTGGCCCAGCCACAGCTGAAACCACTGATTTATGGTATTGCTATTTTGGCAATTGAATTTCACCCCAATACAAAATATATCCTTTGCAGAACACTATGAAACTTGTCCAGCCACAGATGAAACCACTGATTTATG
>JAKVIS010006519.1:0-10149 GCA_033119425.1 Bufotes viridis
GTGATAGAATGTGCCTCATTTATCAAAAATGTCTGAAAAAAAATAAATGTAATTGGTCCCCATAGCAACCAATCAGAGCTCAGCTTTTATTTCATAAACTGCACTGGTGAAATGAAAGCAGTGCTGTGATTGATCACTATGGTGACAGCCCTGTGTATGTCTGCTTTAACCTGCTGCTGAATGGCTGAAGTGGTTATGTCATGTGACCATGGCAGCCAATCAGAGGCTTGCCTGGTGATTGATGATGTCACAATGCCCCCAAGCCTATAAAAGGCGTGGGCGGCTTCAGGGGCAACCATTTCTCACTTGGTTTTGAGAAAGCGACTTTGCAATGAGGATCACAGCGATTGTCTTCATTATTTTTCTCTCATTGTCCAAGGACATGGGAGACCACTGCCAGGACCAGGTAAGGCATGATCAAATTAGCTCCTTACTGCCCCAGACCACCACGGATGCTTATTTCACCACTCCCCCTCATCCCCATTTGCTGCCCTAAACCTTATAATAACCCCTTAGATGGCCCTTTATATGGTGGAATTTGCAATTTTGGCACAAACATCACACCAAAATTCCAGAGACAGTTGCGTGTCTGCTTCCCATTGTTGCAGCCCAATAGTTTAAAGCCATGACAGTGCCAAAGAGACATATCCCTTCTTGGTGCAGTGCGGACATACATTGCTTGAAGCCACAACAGGTGTCCGCTCGCGGTTTAAGCTCCATTCAGTGCTGCTAAACTGCAAGTTGGCTTACCGCATCCAAAGCGAAGGCGCGTAAAATTTACCCTTAGGACTTATTCACACTACATTTACATAAAGGTTTAACCAAGGTTCAGGAGGGAAGTGTTGTCAATAAGATGCTAAACACAAGAACAAGGAGACACAATCTGAAATTAGCTGGGGGTAAGATTAGGAGCAATGTCAGGAAATAATATTTTACTGAAAGAGTGGTTGAAGCTTGGAACAAACTTCCAGCAGATGTGGTTGGGAAATCCATAGTAAGTGAATTAAAATATGCCTGGGCTATCCTAAGATAAAAAAAGAAATAATATCAGGGCAGACTAGATGGACCAGGTGGTCTTTATCTGCCGTCACTCTTCTATGTTTCTATGGTTCATCGCAAACTTTTTCTTTTTTAGGATCCAAATATTCCGGGGTCAATCCCCTGATGAGGAGACTGCCTGGCAAAAAGGGTAAGTGTCAGCTCAAATGGACCAATGAACTAATGCATATACAGATATATAAGACCCAAGCTCCTTTTATAATCAATGTCAATGTAGATCTGGCATATAATTACACAGCGCCACCCACTGGACCATCATAGAATGCCTCTGACTTCTACTGCTGCTACGTGGATTTGCAGCTTATTTTATAACTTTTTTTTTTATACTTTTGCAGAATCAGTGCCTGCTGCCTGGTTCCGTGAAACATCTGACCGGTTCTGGAATTCAGGTAATAGAATTTTTGCATTTAAATTTTATTTTCTGTTAAACTCCTTGTGAGATTTAATACTTATTCTGTGATTTTTCATCTCATTTCATGTGTTTCTACAGTGATTCCAGGAAGGCCAACTTTGGCCAAAGTGGTCGTGGCTGGAACATCGCTCATTGTCATCGCCCTGGGGCTCGGACTGTTGCTATTCATCTACGTTTAGTAAGTTTACACTCTTATATATTTGGGGGACGTTTATGGAGACTTCAATAGAGACTGGTTATTCAATTCCCCAATGTTTTCAGCTCAGGTTAGAGACATCATATTTAAGCAACATGATTTAGACCCATAGTTAAGCTCAGGGATAGGGTGGTAAGCAATTGGGGGATGTTACTTTAGATGGAAGTCCGGGACTATGATATGGAGTCCCATGCCCCACACATGTCCTTTATCAAATATTACTTTTTGTTGTCCTGTTTTGAGAATTTATATATTTTTTTCCTTTCTAGTCGTAAATTCCATCCTGAATATCTGCAAGTCGAGGAGGAGCTCTTTAAGGGCAAGCGAGTGATGAGGCCCGAATCACCAACCGGATTGCTTTCAATGATGCTGCATACACCAGGTAAGACGAATTCTATAACTAGAGAGGCTAAGTGCCATCCTGCAATTTTATCATCTGACATTTCACCTTTTGCTTCCAATATCCATTTTGAATTCCTAATTCCATTATTTTTATATTTTCATAGCTCCTAAGAAACATCATGCTGTAAAAAGCATAGGGACATTGAAGAAGGTGATGACGAAGAAGAACAACGTCGTACCTTGTCAGATTGGTTGATAGCAGCATCTAACTACATGGTGGAAAACGAGCAGGAAAGAGAGGAGAGTGAAGATGACAGTGCTGCTGATGAGGGTGTGAAGAGTAAGGCAGTGAAAAATATGTGGCTAAGAGAGTGAAGAAACTGACCAATCAATTAAAAGATAAGACAGTTGCCATAAAGAAGGAGGTCAAGCAGGCCAAAAACATCATGGCCACCAAGACCAAAAACATCAAGGTCAAGGAGGCCAAAAAAATCCTGGCCAAGAAGACCCAAAACATCATGGCCAAGAAGACCAAAAACATCAAGGTCAAGGAGGCCAAAAATATGGCAAAGAAGACCAAAAACATTATGGTCAAGAAGATCAAAAAGCTCAAAGAGGCGAAAGTAACATCATCGTCTTTCCACAGTAACATCTCATTGCTAAAGCTTGAAACATCTATTCCATCTGAATATTTCGACCACACCCCAGGACATCAGAGATATACGCACCATCTCTTAAAACTCTCCTTCAGAAAGCCGCTCATCCACCATCTTTTTCTATCCAAAAGACTAAAAACATCATGGTCAAAGAGGTCAATAACATCATGGCCAAGTAGACCACTAACATCAAGGTCAAGAAGGCTAGAAACATCATGGCCAAAAAGACCAATAACATCATGGTCTTTATCTTACCCATTAACACCATATTATCTTTAAAAATAAAAATAAAAAAAATAAAAATCTTAACTGGTCTGTGTGTTTTGTCCTTGATAGAACTTTGTCATCACATCCCATAGCTAAGTGTACACTGCTGGTCACACTGGGTTTACCCTAATGGTAGTGGACCAGTCATCAGAAGCATCATCTTGGCTGGGACTATAAGTCCATGCTAGGACCGTGCAGTGCACCCTTGGCATATGTGGAGTAGTTTTCTTTGTGGCAGGGCTAGGAGAATGGTATCTACTGCATATCTATGTGGGTGTACTACACTATTCAGGCACAGGATTAAAGGGCCAGGAGAGACGCCTCCTCTGATGCCTGGTCCTATAAATCAATTACAGGAGGAAGAGTCTAGCGGTGCAGATGGGAGGAGCTAAGGAACAGCAAAGTCTGGGAACCAGAACTACACACTTCCACTAAAACGGACATAGCCGTTTAAATGCACCTTAACTTTTAACATGGATATCTCAGTTATAGCATCTCAGTGTGTAGTACCCCAGAGGTGGCACTACCAATTTTACACCTAGCTACTGTCTCTAATGGTTTTAAAAAGAATGTCATCTGTGTATTAAATTCCAGGTCCTCTGATACCATGCCTTAATAATATTGTTATGCAACTGGTATTACATATAATGTGCCTGGTTGTTCAGCAGGTGGCAATGTCCAACTTACCATTCCATTCTTCCCCCTTTTGGGCAGAAGTGGGCTAGTACTACTTTCTACCAAGGAAAGGGTTGCAGGAAGCTATATAGGGAGTTGAGTTTAGAGTCCAAAGGGAGCAGACATGGTGCAGTAAGGGAGCGATCCCCCTCCAGCTGCAGGAGCCCGGAAGCAGCTGGTAAAGCACCCTGACTTCAGGCAGTTTACAGACAGAGTATTACGAGGGGTCCACAGCCAAAGGCGCCCCACTCAACGGTATCAAAACTGCTAGAAAGTCCAGTAACCAGACTGAAGCCAGAAATTAGCACAGCAGCAGACAGATAAATCAAAGTATTCAAGTTCACCTGCCAGTTTACCCTTAGCCTGCTGGAGCCAAGAGAAAGATCACATATTATGCAAAAAGTACGCTCCAGCTCGCCTGTACCTTTTCTGTACCAGGCGTGCACAGTTATAGTCTGATTTCCAACCTTTTGTAATCCATTAAGTGAAAACCAGCACCGTTCTTAAAAGCTGTGACGATCCTTTATTCTTGAGTAGAGCAAGAACATACAAATTATCATACCACCCCGACTGTAAACGTGTTTTAGACAAACTACATGTCTTTAATCATTACCAAAATGATTAAGGACATGATACTAGTTCGAAGCAGCGTTTACAGTTGGAGTGCTTTGATATTTTCAATGTGCTTGCTGTACTCAGAATAAACAATTGTCACAGCTTTTAAAACGATGCTGATTTTTAGTGGATGAAAGATCACATATTGTTTGGATGACACAAGTTTATTGGAAGTTTATCCTAGTAAAACCGTTAAACTTCACCAAGTCTGGACTCTACTTACTCCACCAACTACGACTCCTTTGTTGCTACGGAGGCTAACCCCGGGAGCAACAGTATCAGAGTAGGAACACCATGACACAAACTATAAGGGCCGCAACATACCACCTGGCATCCTAAACACTGGGAATCGATCGCTCTGGGGGTGGCCCGTTGTAGGTAAAAGTTCAGATCTCTTATACAGAGTCTTTATTTATGAGATCTGACCATGCACTTCAAAGTTATCATGGACATCCCTACTCCAAGGAAAATGTCTGTTCGAATTGTTAACAACCACAGAGGAGAACTGTAATTGCCAGCTGTGGGATAAAGGTTTGAGTTATGGCTGGCCAGGACAGAGTCAAACTATGGGGCAGGGTTGCCAACAATCCAGAAATTTGTTTAAACAATTTCAACAACTTTATTTCTTTCTCTCTTTTCCTGGAGTGCTATAAAAGTAGAGAGTTCTTTCTCTTAAGCGATGAAGAGGTAAGCAGGCACACTCGTATATGGGTAGAATCTAATCTAGTTTATTAATAAAAATGGATATCAATGATAATGCTGATTATAGATGTGGTTCATAATTATGAAGGTCAATGATCCCATGTGAAGAAATGCCACTTAAAATAGAATAAAAGTAAAAATAAGAGATAAAAAATGAAAAATATAAAAATAAAATTGCCACTTAGGAAATATAATGGGAAAAAATAGTCTATTGATATGGTCCCGTAATGTGGAACTAGTGGAACATATGGTAAGTCTTGTATTGGGCAAACCACGAAGGGTCTAGCTTCACCTGGGGCTTCAGAATGGTTGTATATAGTTGTTAGCTGCCGCGGTGCTGTCGGAAGAATAGGTGCTCTGTGCCTGAGCGCGGCGTCCGCGCAGTCTCCGGCTACAGAGATCACTTACCCACCAACCGGAGCTGTTGTAGGAGCGAATCCTCTGGTGTCGGTAAGCTGTTCCTGGCCGAATTCGCAAAGCACGATCTGCTGGTGAGGTTCTCGGCGTCCTCGTGATGTCCGGGGATGTAGTTCCCGCGTCTATGGTATGAGCAGTGGTCACCTGATTCGGGATCTTTGCGATGGTTTTCGGGAGCGCTCCTCAAGATGTAAGCCGTTATGAGGCCGTAGTTAGTTAGTCGGTTAATCCTCTAAGGCTTTTGAGGCTTAAGCGCGTGTTTCGGGAGTCTCTCTCCCTTCATCGTTAGCCTTTGTCTTATGAGGAACAGAGCACATGTCAGAGCTCTTATTTCCTATGCTAACTACTCTCTAGGCTCAGCTAGGGGACAGACCCATATCCCACACCCACACCTAACTTCCTGCAGGGGCTGAGTCAGGATTATTAAACCCGGCCCCAGTCCATACAGCGATATGCTTGAGGTACATTTCAAGATATTAACATGTTAAAGAACATTACTATAAAACACGACTTATAACAAAGAAAAGTTTGCCAAGTACCCTCTCAGCGCTCCTCCTGTCATTCCCTGAGCCAGGCCCTGTCAGAGCGCTCCTCTCACCTCCATTATGCTGCTTCAGGCCCCAGCATCAGGCCCGCTGCCTCTGGCTCTAACTAGAAACAGAGTAAGCAGGTGGGCGGAGCCTAGCGGACCTCCGTTAGGCTCCGCCCACCTGCAATGTGAGGCAGCGCTGGGGCCTGATCCTGCAAGCCTGGAGAAGTGACCATAATGGAGGTGAGAGGACGCTCTGACTGAGCCCGGCATTAAGTACAGTGAAAATGCCGGGCCCCCTTTCATTAAGTCTGTGACAACATGGGGGCAGAAAGAGCATGACAACATGGGGGAGTAAAAGAGCATGAAAAGATGGGGGAGAATGACAGGGGCAGAAAAAGCATGACAAGAAGGGGATTATGACAAGAGGGGGAGAATGACAAGAGGGGGGCATGACAAATTACTATGTGGGGGCACTGCTGTGTGGTTGAGGGGGTGTGGGGGACATTACTGTGTGGGGGGCAGTGTGGCGGACATTACTGTGTGGGGGCAGTGTGGCGGACATTACTGTGTGGGGGGCAGTGTGGCGGACATTACTGTGTGGGGGCAGTGTGGCGGACATTACTGTGTGGGGAGCAGTGTGGCGGACATTACTGTGGGGGAGGCAGTGTGGCGGACATTACTGTGTGGGGAGCAGTGTGGCGGACATTACTGTGTGAGGGGCAGTGTGGCGGACATTACTGTGTGGGGAGCAGTGTGGCGGACATTACTGTGTGGGGGGCAGTGTGGCGGACATTACTGTGTGGGGGCAGTGTGGCGGACATTGCTGTGTGGGGGGCAGTGTGGCGGACATTACTGTGTGAGGAGGCAGTGTGGCGGACATTACTGTGTGGGGGAGCCATCCCTACTCAAGGAAAATGTCTGTTCCGAATTGTTAACAACCACAGAGGAGAACTGTAATTGCCAGCTGTGGGATAAAGGTTTGAGTTATGGCTGGCCAGGACGAGTCAAACTATGGGGCAGGGTTGCCAACAATCCAGAAATTTGTTTAAACAATTTCAACAACTTTATTTCTTTCTCTCTTTTCCTGGAGTGCTATAAAAGTAGAGAGTTCTTTCTCTTAAACGATGAAGAGGTAAGCAGGCACACTCGTATATGGGTAGAATCTAATCTAGTTTATTAATAAAAATGGATATCAATGATAATGCTGATTATAGATGTGGTTCATAATTATGAAGGTCAATGATCCCATGTGAAGAAATGCCACTTAAAATAGAATAAAAGTAAAAATAAGAGATAAAAAATGAAAAATATAAAAATAAAATTGCCACTTAGGAAATATAATGGGAAAAAATAGTCTATTGATATGGTCCCGTAATGTGGAACTAGTGGAACATATGGTAAGTCTTGTATTGGGCAAACCACGAAGGGTCTAGCTTCACCTGGGGCTTCAGAATGGTGTATATAGTTGTTAGCTGCCGCGGTGCTGTCGGAAGAATAGGTGCTCTGTGCCTGAGCGCGGCGTCCGCGCAGTCTCCGGCTACAGAGATCACTTACCCACCAACCGGGCTGTTGTAGGAACGAATCCTCTGGTGTCGGTAAGCTGTTCCTGGCCGATTCGCAAAGCACGATCTGCTGGTGAGGTTCTCGGCGTCCCTCGTGATGTCCGGGGATGTAGTTCCCGCGTCTATGGTATGACGCGAGTGGTCACCTGATCGGGATCTTTGCGATGGTTTTCGGAGCGCTCCTCAAGATGAAGCCGTTATGAGGCCGTAGTTAGTGTCGACAATCCTCTAAGGCTTTAGGCTTAAACGCGTTTCGGGAGTCTCTCCCTTCATCGTTAGCCTTGTCTTATGAGGAACAGAGCACATGTCAGAGCTCTTATTTCCTATGCTAACTACTCTCTAGGCTCAGCTAGGGACAGACCCATATCCCACACCCACACCTAACTTCCTGCAGGGGCTGAGTCAGGATTATTAAACCCGACTGATCCATACAGCGATATTTTGGTACATTTCAAGATATTAACATGTTAAATAACATTATAAAACACGACATAACAAGAAAAGTTTGCAAGTACCCTATTTTGGGGTACTGCCAGGGCCGGGCCGACACAGAGGCTGGGGAGGCTCCAGCCTCAGGGCGCTCCAGCCTCAGGGCGCAGGCAGGGGCCGGCGAGAGGGAGAGGGACTGACAGGGGGGAACCGCTCAGCGCTCCCTCCTGTCATTCCCTGAGCCGGGCCCTGTCAGAGCGCTCCTCTCACCTCCATTATGCTGCTTCAGGCCCGCTGCCTCTGGCTCCAACTAGAAACAGAGTAAGCAGGTGGGCGGAGCCTAGCGGACCTCCGTTAGGCTCCGCCCACCTGCTTATGTAGGCAGCGCTGGGGCCTGATCCTGGAAGCCTGGAGAAGTGACCATAATGGAGAGTGAGAGGAAGCTCTGATGAGGCCCGGCATTAAGTACAGTGAAAATGCCGGGCCCCCTTTCATTAAGTCTGTGACAACATGGGGGCAGAAAGCATGACAACATGGGGGGTAAAAGCATGAAAAGATGGGGGAGAATGACAGGAGGCAGAAAAAGCATGACAAGAAGGGGATTATGACAAGAGGGAGAATGACAAGAGGAGGGCATGACAAATTACTATGTAGGGGCACTGCTGTGTGGTTGAGGGAGTGTGGGGACATTACTGTGTGAGGGCAGTGTGGCGGACATTACTGTGTGGGGGGCAGTGTGGCGGACATTACTGTGTGGGGGCAGTGTGGCGGACATTACTGTGTGGGGGCAGTGTGGCGGACATTACTGTGTGGGGGCAGTGTGGCGGACATTACTGTGTGGGGAGCAGTGTGGCGGACATTACTGTGTGGGGGCAGTGTGGCGGACATTACTCTGTGGGGAGCAGTGTGGCGGACATTACTGTGTGGGGGCAGTGTGGCGGACATTACTGTGTGGGGGGCAGTGTGGCGGACATTACTGTGTGGGGGGCAGTGTGGCGGACATTACTGTGTGGGGGCAGTGTGGCGGACATTACTGTGTGAGGGGCAGTGTGGCGGACATTACTGTGTGGGGGCAGTGTGGCGGACATTACTGTGTGGGGAGCAGTGTGGCGGACATTACTGTGTGGGAGGCAGTGTGGCGGACATTACTGTGTGGGGGCAGTGTGGCGGACATTACTGTGTGGGGGGCAGTGTGGCGGACATTACTGTGTGAGGGGGCAGTACTGTGTGGGGGCAGTGTGGCGGACATTACTGTGCGGGGAGCAGTGTGGCGGACATTACTGTGTGGGGGCAGTGTGGCGGACATTACTGTGTGGGGGCAGTGTGGCGGACATTACTGTGTGGGGGGCAGTGTGGCGGACATTACTGTGTGGGGGCAGTGTGGCGGACATTACTGTGTGGGGGCAGTGTGGCGGACATTACTGTGTGGGGGCAGTGTGGCGGACATTACTGTGTGGGGGCAGTGTGGCGGACATTACTGTGTGGGGAGCAGGTGGACATTACTGTGGGGGCAGTGTGGCGGACATTACTGTGTGGGGGGCAGTGTGGCGGACATTACTGTGTGAGGGGCAGTGTGGCGGACATTACTGTGTGGGGGCAGTGTGGCGGACATTACTGTGTGGGGAGCAGTGTGGCGGACATTACTGTGTAGGGGACACTACAGTGTGGGGTGGCATTATACAAAAGCTCTGCAGATGCAACTCCCATGTATTGGGTCACCACAATTTGGGTGGTCAATCACTAAATGAACCCTGTTATGGGGAGAATCTGTGGATGACACATATTTGTCCCACAGACACCCCCTCCCAAAACAGGGTTATTTACTGAATGGCCACCAATAAAAGAGGTGGGGTTCACATATGCTATTTCATGACGACAGCTAAGTGCCCGTGCAGTGACTGTATTCTACTACCACCTCCCCACCGCTCACTGGATATAATCTTGTAACTATGTAACTGTAGTAAATCACTGCTAGTTATATAGTGTAGGATTGCTATACAGTGGAGGGTGTAGTAGAATACAGTCACTGCACTGGCTCGCTAGCGCTGTCATCAAAAAGCAGATACAACCCCACAGCCTCACCACTTGTATTGGGGGTCATTCCTACATGGACCCTGTTATGGGAGGGGATCTGTGGATGACACATATGTCATCCACAGATTCCCCATCAATAATCATCCATCACAGATCCCCCATAGCAGTGTCATCCACAAGTTGGAGGGGGGCGCACTTGGGCAGCCCAGCCTCTGTTGGTGGTGGACCTTGTCCCAGCCTGGGTACTGCAG
>JAKVIS010006520.1:0-10170 GCA_033119425.1 Bufotes viridis
CTAATGCTGGCCATACGTGTAATGATTGCGGGAGACCCCTAAAATGCCAGGGCAGTACAAAAAGCCTCACAAGTGACCCCATTTTAGAAAGAAGACACCCAAGGTATTCCGTTGAGGGTATGGTGAGTTCATGCAAAATTTTATTTTTGTCTGAAGTTAGTGAAATATGAGACTGTAAAAAAAAATAAAATCAATTTCCGCTAACTTGTGCCAAATTTTTTTTCTGTGAATCTCGCCATACCCCTCACAGAATACCTTGGGGTGTCTTCTTTCCACAATGGGGTCACTTGTGGGGTATTTCTACTGCCCTGGCATTTTAGGGTCCTAAAGTGTGAGAATCCAAATGCGTAAAAATGCCCTGTGAAATCTAAAGGTACTCATTGGTTTTAGGGCCCCTTTGCGCATCTTGGCTGCAAAAAGTGTCACTCATGTGGTATCGCCGTACTCAGGAGAAGTAGGGCAATGTGTTTTTAGGGTGTATTTTTACATATACCCATGCTGTGTGTGAGAAATATCACAACTTTTTACATTTTTAATTCAAAGTTGTCAATTTACAGAAGATATTTCTCACACAAAGTATGGGTATATGTAAATCGCCACTTGCCTCATCTCTAATGCAACCCACATAGTGTTACTACGACCAGTAGCTCAAAGGGGCCCAAATTCCAACAAGTACCTTTAGGTTTTATATGGCTGCTGTGGGGAGTCGCTCTGGTAGACAGCGGTGCGGGTGCAGTTTAGAGGCAAAACAAGGAGTCCAGATTGTGCATCAAACAGTGTTTTATTCACACTTGCACACCAGAAATGAAAACAGTCTCTTGGTGACAGTTCACACACAACAGAAATCATGTGGCAAAACCAAAAACAGGCCAACACAGGGTCCAGTCACCTTGGGTGGTTTAAGTGCGGGTTCACACCTAGCAGTCGGTTCAGCCGCAGGCGATTCCTCCTTCAGGTTGCGAGGAAACACCACCTTGCTGAGCTCCGTCCTCCAGCACAGAGAACTCCTCAGCCCTGTTAGCAGGCTCCAGGATAATCACACTCAGACACAGCTGATGGCTGTGTTTATACCAGCCCAAAACTCGGACTGGACCGTGGGGAGCAGCCACCCACCCTACTCTTTAGCTGCTCCCAGTAGAGCCGGCCCGGATCGGCTTTGCAGCCATGCTATTTAACAGAGTCAAACAGCACTAGCTGCTGCAGACAAAAACCCGGCTCTCACCTCACCGAGGCCAGCAACCTCGGTGACACGTGCCTGCCATCGCATATGACACCTTGCACCTTACCACATACCCCCCTTTGTTCAGCCCTGAGGGGTGAACACACGTGAAGGCAGTGGACGCGGGACAGGGCATCTGCGTTGCCCTGCAAGCGGCCTGCCCTGTGTTCCACGGAAAACTTGAAATTTTGAAGAGATAGGAACCACCTGGTGACCCGAGCATTCCTCTCCTTGGCCTGACTCATCCATTTGAGGGGAATGGTCGGTCACCAGGCAGACCTCCTCCTAACAGGTAGTAGCGGAGAGATTCGAGTGCCCACTTGATAGCCAGGCACTCCCTCTCCACTATACTATATCTGGACTCGGCGGGACTGAGCTTACGGCTCAGGAAGACAACGGGATGTTCTTCCCGTTGACCTCCTGCGACAGTACCGCACCGAGGCCTACCTCCGAGCGTCGGTCTGTACGACAAACTCCTTGTTGAAGTCGGGTGTCACCAAAACCGGGGACCCACACAGGGCCGACTTCAACGCGGAGAAAGCCTCCTCCGCCTTCTCACTCCAGCTAACCCTCCCAGACTTTCGCCCCTTCAACAGGTCTGTCAATGGCGCTGCTATTGTGGCAAAGTGGGGCACAAACCTCATGTAGTAACCTACAATCCCCAGGAACGACTTTACCTGCCTGGTGGTGACCGGTCGGGGCCAGTTACAGAATGGCCTCTACCTTAGTTACCTGAGGTTTTGATGACTCCCAGCCCAATTACATATCCCAGATATTTTGTCTCCTCTAACCCTATGGAGCACTTCTTTGGGTTAGCGGTCAGTCCGGCTTTCCTCAGGGCATCCACTACCGCCTGCACCTTGGGTAAATGGCTTTCCCAGTCGGTGCTGTGGATGACTACATCATCTAAGTAGGCCGGGCGTACCGGCGATGTGGTCGCAGCACTATGTCCATTAACCTTTGGAAAGTGGCGGGCGCCATGCAGGCCAAGGGTAACACCTTGTAGTGATACAGGCCCTGCGAGGTAACAAATGCGGTTTTTCCTTAGCCGACTCCGTTAAGGGTACCTGCCAGTACCCTTTAGTGAGGTCCAGCACAGAAAAATAACGGGCTTGTCCTAAACTTTCAACCAGCTCGTCTACTCGGGGCATGGGATGCAGCGTCAAACTTGGATACTTCATTTAACTTGCGAAAGTCGTTGCAGAACCATAGCGTCCCATCCGGCTTAGGTATTAGGACTATGGGACTGGCCCACTCACTTTTCGACTCCTCAATGACATCGAGCTTCAACATTAACTGTACTTCCTCCGCGATGGCCCGTCGCCGAGCCTCGGGTACCGGTATGGTTTTAACCGGATCTTGGCCTGAGGCTCAGTGGCGATGTCATGTTGGATGAGAGGCGTGCGGCCAGGGAGGTCGAGAACACATCCGTGTTCCGACTGATGAACTCCCTGACTTCCTGAACTTGTTTGGAAGACAGGCTGTCTGCAATTTTACCGTGGTTACTGCTTCACAGGCCTCGAACTGTGGGGCTGGACCCTTTTCACCTAGAAGCCCTGGCCGGGGCTGTGGTCGTCGGCTGTGTCCCTATCTTTCCACGGCTTAAGTAAATTCACGTGGTACACCTGCTCCGGCTTGCGCCGCCTGGCTGGTGTACTTTGTAATTTACTTCCCCTACCTTCTCGATCACCTCATAGGGGCCCTGCCACCTAGCTAGGAACTTGCTGTCAGGGTGGGTACCAGAACCAAAACCCGATCTCCCGGATGGAAGCCCCGTACCCGAGCCTGACGATTATACACCCCTACTCTGGGCTTGTTGCGCTGCCTCCATATGCTCCCGGACCAGCGGCAACACCCTTTCTATCCCGTTCCTGCATCTGGGTGACATACTCAATGACACTTTTGTGGGGGACAGGCTGTTGTTCCCATGCTTCCTTGGCGATATCCAACAGGCCCCGAGGGTGTCTGCCATAAAGCAGTTCGAAGGGCGAGAACCCAGTAGAGGCCTGGGGTACCTCTCGCACTGCGAACATGAGATAGGGCAGAAGCAGGTCCCAGTCCTTCCCATCTCTAGACACCACCCTTTTTAACATATTTTTTAGAGTTTGGTTAAACCTCTCAACAAGACCGTCTGTTTGCGGATGGTAAACGGACGTCCGTAACTGCTTTATACGCAACAATTTACACAGTTCCTTCATTACTTTGGACATAAAGGGGTCCCTTGGTCTGTCAGAACCTCTTTTGGCAGGCCCACACGGAAAACATCTCCATTAACTCTTTGGCAATGAGCCTAGCTGAGGTATGTCGCAGAGGCACCGCCTCCGGATACCGAGTGGCATAGTCGAGAACTACCAGAATGTGTTGGTGGCCCCTGGCGGACTTTGGTACAGGCCCAATTAAATCCATAGCGATTCGCTCAAACGGTACTTCAATAATTGGCAGAGGTACCAGAGGACTACGGAAATGAGGCTGGGGGCTAGTTATCTGACAGGTTGGACAGGACTTACAATAATTTTCTACCTCCTTGAACACACTGGGCCAATAAAACCGCTGCAGTATGCGGTCCTGGGTTTTCTGCCACCCCAGGTGTCCCCCAAGAACATGTTGGTGGGCAAGCTCCATGACAAGCTTGCGATACGCTGTGGGCACCACCAGCTGTTCAACAGGTTCACCTCGGACTTGGTTCACCCGATACAACATATCCTGTAGAACAATAAATCGTGGGAACATTAATTCAGCCCCTGGTTTCTGGGGTTTACCATCAATTTCAGCACATTCTCCCAGGCCCTGGTTAGGGTTTGGTCCCGGTGTTGTGCGGTCCCAAAATTTTCCCGGAGACATTGAGGTCTGCCAACTCAGGTCCCGGTGGCAAGTCCTCCGTGTCTCCCACCATTACACTCAGTGGGGTTGTCTCCCCCTCTACCGCTGGAGCAGTGGTCACCCTACCGCCGGCCCTTCAGACTCGGGCTCCCAGGGTTCTGGCCTTCCAGCGGTATCAGGCCACTCTACTAGGGTCACCCCTGTCTCGGGTCCCTCAGATACCTTTATTGCCGGCCACAGCGCCGAGAAAACCGGGAAGTCCCTCCCAAGTATTAGTTCATGTGGGAGTTTAGTAGCGACAGCCACCTCGTGGGTCCACCTACCAGCCGCTGTGGACAAAGTCACTAGTGCAGTGGGGTAGTCTTTCAGGTCTCCGTGGATGCACAGGACCCCGACTTTACGGCCAGTATACTCCACAGGCCGTACAAGGGCAGCCCTTACCAGGAGACTAAACTCCCGAGTCCAGCAGAGCCACCGCCAGCGAATCTCCCACCTCTACCTGACACAGGTGGTTATGGTCTTGCACCTCACGGGTGCCAGTTGCGCACAGCTTCCGTGCATACAAGGTGGCGACCCCGTAGTTCACCTCCATCCGGCTCATCCCGATGCGGACAGTCGGCCTGATGGGCCTGGCTCTGACACCTCCAAGGTCCCAGTCCTTCCCATCTCTAGACACCACCCTTTTTAACATATTTTTTAGAGTTTGGTTAAACCTCTCAACAAGACCGTCTGTTTGCGGATGGTAAATGGACGTCCGTAACTGCTTTATACGCAACAATTTACACAGTTCCTTCATTACTTTGGACATAAAAGGGGTCCCTTGGTCTCTCAGAACCTCTTTTGGCAGGCCCACACGGGAAAACATCTCCATTAACTCTTTGGCAATGAGCCTAGCTGAGGTATGTCGCAGAGGCACCGCCTCCGGATACCGAGTGGCATAGTCGAGAACTACCAGAATGTGTTGGTGGCCCCTGGCAGACTTTGGTACAGGCCCAATTAAATCCATAGCGATTCGCTCAAACGGTACTTCAATAATTGGCAGAGGTACCAGAGGACTACGGAAATGAGGCTGGGGGCTAGTTATCTGACAGGTTGGACAGGACTTACAATAATTTTCTACCTCCTTGAACACACTGGGCCAATAAAACCGCTGCAGTATGCGGTCCTGGGTTTTCTGCCACCCCAGGTGTCCCCCAAGAACATGTTGGTGGGCAAGCTCCATGACAAGCTTGCGATACGCTGTGGGCACCACCAACTGTTCAACAGGTTCACCTCGGACTTGGTTCACCCGATACAACATATCCTGTAGAACAATAAATCGTGGGAACATTAATTCAGCCCCTGGTTTCTGGGGTTTACCATCAATTTCCAGCACATTCTCCCAGGCCCTGGTTAGGGTTTGGTCCCGGTGTTGTGCGGTCCCAAAATTTTCCCCGGAGACATTGAGGTCTGCCAACTCAGGTCCCGGTGGCAAGTCCTCCGTGTCTCCCACCATTACACTCAATGGGGTTGTCTCCCCTCTACCGCTGGAGCAGTGGTCACCCCTACCGCCGGCCCTTCAGACTCGGGCTCCCAGGGTTCTGGCCTTCCAGCGGTATCAGGCCACTCTACTAGGGTCACCCCTGTCTCGGGTCCCTCAGATACCTTTATTGCCGGCCACAGCGCCGGAAAACCGGGAAGTCCCTCCCAAGTATTAGTTCATGTGGGAGTTTAGTAGCGACAGCCACCTCGTGGGTCCACCTACCAGCCGCTGTGGACAAAGTCACTAGTGCAGTGGGGTAGTCTTTCAGGTCTCCGTGGATGCACAGGACCCCGACTTTACGGCCAGTATACTCCACAGGCCGTACAAGGGCAGCCCTTACCAGGGAGACTAAACTCCCGGAGTCCAGCAGAGCCACCGCCAGCGAATCTCCCACCTCTACCTGACACAGGTGGTTATGGTCTTGCACCTCACGGGTGCCAGTTGCGCACAGCTTCCGTGCATACAAGGAGTGGCGACCCCGTAGTTCACCTCCACCGGCTCATCCCGATGCGGACAGTCGGCCCTGATGTGGCCTGGCTCCTGACACCTCCAGCATACCACGGGAGGCGGACTCGCAGGGGTACATTCCGTGCAGGCCGCTCTGTCGCCGGACGTCGGAACTGGGGCAGAGGCCTTCGGGTTTGACTGACCCCTTCCCAGCAAGACTCCCTGCAGGTTTCTGGTGGCCTCGTACCGCTCCACCAGGTCGACCATCTCCAGGGCATTGGTGGGCGATACCTGGCCGATTCAGTGCTGGAGAGGGTAAGGCAAAGCCCTCCAGAAGACATCGGCTAACAGACGGTCGAGCATAGCAGTGGGAGTCAGTATGTCTGGCTGCAGCCATTTTTGCAACCGTTGTAGCAAGTCATAGTATTGTGGCCTGGCGGGTTCAGCCGGGTTAAACTCCCACTGATGCACCCGCTGGGCCCGGACCAAAACATTCACCCCCAGTCTTGCCAGGATCTCACCTTTCACAGTCGGGTAGTCAGCTGCTTGGTCACCTGGGAGGTCAAAAACACTTGCTGGGGTCCAGACGCCAGGAACGGAGCGACGACCTCTGCCCACTGTTCTCGGGTAATTTCTCCCTCACGGCCACCTTCTCGAACACCGCCAGATAGGTCTCAACATCATCCGAGGGGGTCATCTTAGGGATCGCGGCACGGACAGCTTTCCGGGCATCGTGGACGCGGTGGGACGCTCCTGCCGCTTGCAACGCCATCACGTGCTGTAGCAGTAGCTGGTTGGTCTCCCGCTGCTGCACGTTAGCCTCTATGAGGGCTTTCACAGCCGCCTCCATTTTGTCGGGGATCACAGGCTGCAACTTTGCCGGCTTAATATAGGACATTCACTTTTGCTCAGCAGAAAACAAAGTTCGGCGTTCACGCCAGCCTCACTGCGCATGCCCGCATCCGACACCAAATGTGGGGAGTCGCTCTGGTAGACAGCGGTGCGGGTGCAGTTTAGAGGCAAAACAAGGAGTCCAGATTGTGCATCAAACAGTGTTTTATTCACACTTGCACACCAGAAATGAAAACAGTCTCTTGGTGACAGTTCACACACAACAGAAATCATGTGGCAAAACCAAAAACAGGCCAACACAGGGTCCAGTCACCTTGGGTGGTTTAAGTGCGGGTTCACACCTAGCAGTAGGTTCAGCCGCAGGCGATTCCTCCTTCAGGTTGGAGGGAAACACCACCTTGCTGAGCTCCGTCCTCCAGCACAGAGAACTTCTCAGCCCTGTTAGCAGGCTCCAGGATAATCACACTCAGACACAGCTGATGGCTGTGTTTTATACCCAGCCCAAAACTCGGACTGGACCGTGGGGAGCAGCCACCCACCCTACTCTTTAGCTGCTCCCAGTAAGAGCCGGCCCGGATCGGCTTTGCAGCCATGCTATCTAACAGAGTCAAACAGCACTAGCTGCTGCAGACAAAAACCCGGCTCTCACCTCACCGAGGCCAGCAACCTCGGTGACACGTACCTGCCATCGCATATGACACCTTGCACCTTACCACACTGCTCACAATTTAGCCCCACCCAAAATGCCAGAACAGTACAAACACCCCACAAATGACCCCATTTTGGAAAGAAGACACCCCAAGGTATTTGCTGAGGGGCATAGTGAGTCCATGAAAAATTTAACTTTTTGTCAAAAGTTAGCAGAAAGGTAGACTTTATGAGAAAAAACTATAAAAAATCAATTTCCGCAAAAAAAAAATCTTCTATGAACTCGCCATGCCCCTCACAGAACACCTTGGGGTGTCTTCTTTCCAAAATGGGGTCACATGTGGGGTATTTATACTGCCCTGGCATTTTAGGGGCCCTAAAGCGTGAGAAGAAAATGCGTAAAAATGCCCTCCTAAAAGGTACTCATTGGTTTTAGGGCCCCTTTGCGCATCTTGGCTGCAAAAAAGTGTCACTCATGTGGTATCGCCGTACTCAGGAGAAGTCGGGCAATGTGTTTTGGGGTGTATTTTTACATATACTCATACTTTGTGTGAGAAATATCTCTGTAAATTGACAACTTTGAATAAAAAAATGTAAAAAGTTGTCGTTTACAGCAATATTTCTCACACGCAGCATGGGTATATGTAAAAATACACCCCAAAACACATTGTTCCACTTCTACTGAGTACGGCGATACCACATGAGTGACACTTTTTTGCAGCCAAGGTGCGCAAAGGGGCCCTAAAACCAATGAGTACCTTTAGGATTTCACAGGCCATTTTTACGCATTTGGATTCTAACGCTTTAGGGGCCCCTAAAATGCCAGGGCAGTATAAATACGCCACATGTGACCCCATTTTGGAAAGAAGACACCCCAAGGTATTCCGTGAGGGGCATGGCGAGTTCACAGAATTTTTATTTTTTGGCACAAGTTAGCGGAAATTGATATATATATTTTTTTTTATTTTGTTTTTTACAAAGTCTCATATTCCACTAACTTGTGACAAAAAATAAAATTTTACATGAACTCACCATACCCCTCACGGAATACCTTGGGGTGTCTTCTTTCCAAAATGGGGTCACATGTGGGGTATTTATACTGTCCTGGCATTTTAGGGGCCCCTAAAGCGTGAGAAGAAGTCTGGAATCCAAATGCGTAAAAATGCCCTGTGAAATCCTAAAGGTTCTCATTGGTTTTAGGGCCCTTTGCGACCAGGCTGCAAAAAGTGGCACACATGTAGTATCGCCAGTACTCAGGAGAAGTAGGGCAATGTGCTTTGGGGTGTATTTTTATATATACCTATACTGTGTGTGAAAATATCTCTGTAAACGACAACTTTTAAAAATTTTATACAAAGTTGTCAGTTTACAGAGATATTTCTCTCACCCAACATGGGTATATGTAAAAATACACCCCAAAACACATTGCCCTACTTCTCCTGAGTACGGCGATACCACATAAGTGACACTTTTTGCAGCCTGGGTGCAAAGGGCCCAAATTCCAACGAGTACCTTTAGGTTTTACATGGCGGCTCACAATTTCGCCCGCCCAAAATGCCAGAACAGTAAACACACCCACAAATGACCCCATTTTGGAAAGTAGACACCCCAAGGTATTCACTGAGGGGCATAGTGAGTCCGTCTGAGATTTCTTTTTTTTTTGCCAGAAGTTAGCAGAAATTGAAACTTTTTTTTTTTTTTTTTCTTCTCAGAAAGTGTAATTTTCCGCTAACTTGTGAAAAAAAATGAAATGATACATGAACTCACCATGCCCCTCCGCGAATACTTTGGGGTGTCTTCTTTCTAAAATGGTGTCATTTGGGGGGTATTTATACTTTCCTGACATTCTAGCACCTGAAGAAACAGGACAGGTGCTCAGAAAGTCAGAGCTGCTTCAAAATGAGGAAATTCACTTTTTTGCACCATAGTTTGTAAACGCTATAACTTTTACCCAAACCAATAAATATACACTTATTGGACTTTTTTTTATCAAAGACATGTAGAACAATAAATTTAGAGAAAAATTTATATAGAAATGTAGTTTTTTTTGAAAAATTTTACAACAGAAAGTGAAAAATGTCATTTTTTTTGCAAAAATTTTGTTAAATTTGTATTAATGGCAAAAAAAGTAAAAATGTCAGCAACAATGAAATACCACCAAATGAAAGCTCTATTAGTGAGAAGAAAAGGAGGTAAAATTCATTTGGGTGGTAAGTTGCATGACGGAGCAATAAACGGTGAAAGTAGTGTAGTGCGGAATTGTAAAAAGTGGCCTGGTCATTAAGGGGGTTTAAGCTAGGGGGGCTTAAGTGGTTAAGTATGTCATACGGGCAGATGAAGATAATTGGTCCTGTTTCGGCCACCATATATAATTATACCGCCACAACCACGATACGTAAACTAGCGCGTGCAATTACTCACCCGATCCA
This sequence comes from Bufotes viridis, assembly GCA_033119425.1. NCBI lineage: Eukaryota > Metazoa > Chordata > Amphibia > Anura > Bufonidae > Bufotes > Bufotes viridis. Next base: position 9,938 of record JAKVIS010006520.1, read on the forward strand.
ATCTGCAAACTCCACGGTGTTGGGGGCGGTGGCGCTCAGCAGAATGATATTCACATGCCCCGGCAGCATTATAAGGACCTCTTCCCATACAACGCCGCACTGGGAGGGGGAAGGGCATAGAAGAAGGGTTAATAAGGTTGTGAGTGGAACCCACCTCAGTATGATTAAGATTATAAGCACTTACCTCAGCATCATTAATATAATGAACCTCATCGAAGATGACCCGGATCACG
>JAKVIS010006521.1:0-10357 GCA_033119425.1 Bufotes viridis
TCCATCCCAAGACTTCCAGCTGGCGTTCAAATATCCCCACCTTCACCTGGACTTCGGTGGTGTGTGTCAGAAGGTAGACTACATGGATGGTTCAGGGGCCACTGGACCACAACACAGGATGCATACACAAAAGTATAACACTCTTATGGAACAGACTGTCACACCCATCATTAGCTGTCCCCAATCCACATAGTCAATCCCCAGTTCACAGCATGGTTGGGTCCATCGCCCAATCATAGCCCAGCTCGTGTAGGTCCACAACATGTCTAATAATCGTCATTCAGCTGTCAATTATCATTGGACACAAAGGAGAATATTTGGGCTTGCCAATGTGTAGATGTCTACATCCTTGTTCCTCTGGATAGAAAATCAATAGATGAGGCCGTTTAGATGTCTGGGCAATTCAGACTGGTTCCTGCACTTCGGGAACAGGTTGCAAAGAATCCCATTCTTCTGTCTCTTCCCTGGGCTCAGTAACTAACAGGATTCTTTATGTTCCATATAGTATATGACACTATAGCTGAACTGCCTAGAAAAACTACATATTGGTTCCCAAAAGACTTGCATTGGAGCTCTATACAATTCTATGATAGACAAAAAATTGCAACACTCTTTCTGTTTAGGCTGTGCCTCTCCACTCGTCCACTCCGAGTAAGAAGGTTCAAGTTAAGTTAGAAACTATACATAAAAAGAGCAGTCATAGCCCCTAATTGACTGCAGTTCTTGAATAGGACAGGCTTTGCCAGACTGTATGAGACACTGAGATGGGGATACTCTGCCACAGCTCCTGGTCACCAGCCCAGAGAACAGGGAGCCAGCCAGGCGACCGAGCCACAGAACCCTGCCCACCAACCTTTGGCCAAGGAGACAGCCTTCTGAAGAGAAAGGGACAGCTAGCTCAGGCCTTTCCTTAGCATAAAAATCTTCTTCTGACAGGAAGGAGACTGGGAAACTCTGCTCAGTGCCTTGCCTATATTGTTTTGCACTTGCACTCCTCCAGGAAAGAAAGACGCTGGTTTACTGGTATGCCTGAGTGGACTTATTTCCCATTGGGGTGCACCACACCTTACCATCCTTTCCGGAGAGCAGCAACTGTGGCGATACTTGATCTGTGTCTGGAGGATCCAGCATATCACTGGAGCCTCCCTAAACCTGGCCACTGCATTTTACACCCTGTTTTCAAGTAAAAATAAAAACTTTTCCTAATAAAGTTTATTAAGAAAATGTTTAACATCCCTGATATTAAAAGTAAATCAAAATGATAGTTACACTTTAAGAATATCTTCTTTTTGGCTTTTTGGGCTTATTTGTGACGCTTTATGTTTACTCCACTTACTCCAGTCTAGAAACATGGGAAGGAAGGAGGGAATTCAAGCTGATGTAACTAGATCTACCAATTGTGAGTCTTTGAACAAATTGTCAGAATCTTAGTCAAGTAAAGGTGGTCTAGACAGTGGAGTAACATCTCGGGACAGAAGAGGTAGACTTACAGATGTACCAAATTTATCAACGTTGATTTAAGTAATTGGGTGCAAATAAGTAGAGATCGGACTGGCCCACCAGAGCACTGAGGATCCTCCGCTGGGCCCCAAACTCTAACAATAATGAACCCCTAAAAAGCAGGGCCCTTAAGGTCCTGTATACACAGAGTGTGGGCCCTCAGAATCTTTTTAACTCTGGTGGGCCCAAGAAACTTCAGTCTGACCCTGCAAATAAGGCAACTCCATGATCGGAATCAATTCCGATTACAGACATTGACACCCCACATACCATGGAAATTGTAATCATGGCATCTGATAGGTCCCTTACTGGGATTCTCCTCGTTTTATTAACCAAACACGAGGGTTTAACAGGCACATAGAAATTTTGTCACAGACTGTACAGTAATAAAGTATTATATGTTATGGTATCTAATGATCAATGTTCTAATCCTCTAGGGGATTAATATAAAAAATAATATGAAAAGAAAATAAAAAATTCAGTATCCTCCCCCTATTTTACAAATAATAATAATGAAATAAAATTCATATCAAATAAAAAGAAGTCCTACTTGACCTGCGAAAAAGTAAACCCTCATTCAGCTATGTGAATGGAAAAATAAAAAGTCACGGCTCTTGGAAGGCGAAGTGAAAAATAAAAGCACAAACATAACATCTCTATGGCGCAAGAGGTTTAACATTCCCCCATGATAAAACTCCTAAAAATACTCCTGAAAAGTGTCTCAAATCAGATAATTATTCTTCCATTTTCTTGATACTACTTTACACTACACTATTAAGGAAAAGTTACTAAAACAAGCATTTCAACAGAGTGTCGAACTTATTAAGAGGCACAGGCTTCTAAATAATTTTAGTGCATCAGAAGTCCATGCAGAAAGCAAAAATCCTGCATTAGCTGGGACCTGGTGTAGGAGGTGTGGCTTTATGCCAGTTTTCTAGTGCAGTAATACATTTGTAAGGATAGTGAGCCCCACCCACGCTATCCATGAGCTATAGAAAAGTGAGCGGCGCAGGATCAAATCAACAAAAAGTCACACAATTTCTCGGGGAAGTTGGCTTTCCAGCCTTACAGAAACTAGCGTGCAAGCAATACAACTTCTCCTATGAGTGTGGTAAAGACAGAACACATATAGGGGGCATTCTCATACCTAGTTTCCATTTAGTTTATTCTGAGGATTTATTAGAGAGAACTAAGCCCTGGGTAGAAAAACTCTTTAAATGAAAAAGAGGTGATTAAAAAACTAAGGCTGAGTGCACTCTGGGTTTGTGCACTACATTTATAGGGATTGTCCTTAGGACAGACCATCAATATCAGATGAGTGAGGGCTGACTCTCTGCCTGTAATCAGCTGACAGAGGTGATATTACTATGTAATAGAGACTACAGATTCTTCCGTTTTACTTTGCTCTGTAAACCAGCACCCCATAGCTAGTAATTAGGTGTTCTATGATTTGCAGAGAGATTCGCATTCAACATTCCAGTGGAGCAGCTATTTGCTTTGCAATCAAGCCCTCTGGAGGTTGAAGGCTACCACATGTGTGGCATCCAACACGGGCCTCTATCATGAAGGCTTATGTGTTGAGTGTATGGAAGTCCTTGATGGAAGTCATGAGATGCAGTGTATGCAAAAACAGTCACGAAGCATTGCTATAGTGCAAGTAAAGTAAGGTAGCGCAGGCACCCGCCCCATGTTAGTGACTGTATTGAACTGTAGCAAACTTAATGCACATGCCAGCAGTATAGTGTGGTACATCACAAAAGCACACGAGAAACTTCAACTGGTGGTGCAGAACGTCAAAGTTCTAAACCAGAAATCCACTTACTATAGCTTGGCAACAGAGAGGATAGTCAGAGAGCAGGAACAGTGCATTTATGTTAGTGGTGGCTCTGTAGAGACAGGTTTAGTGCTGAACAGTAGATTGTGGAGTCTCAAGATCAGGGATTGCATTGTATATTGGAAGTGTGTAACTCTTGAGGAACCAGGTTGCCTCACTTCTCCACAGATCAAGTTCATCCCGGGCTGAATATTGTATACATGCATGCAGCAGTGTTGGCCTTACGGCAGGACCAGTGGAATCCAGGAGATGTCAAGTGCATCCATCTGGGGTCAGGAAGAATTTTCCCCCTGAGGTAAGACTCTCCAGAGGGTTTGTTTGCCTTCCTCTGGATGCTTTGGATCAAAGGTGGCTCTTATATCTCAGGACAGTGTTGGACTGGTCTAAAAATAATATTACAGCAAAGTTCTGTAGGTACTCCAGGATCCTGGCACGCAGGAGTCCGCTGTCATCCCTGTTTATTTTATTCAAAGGGCCCGAAGTAATATTTTATTACAATGTTTGTGTTAACTCTATTCCAATAAAAAAATTCAGAAAAATGATGTATTGTGGTTGTTTGTATTTGTCTGGATTTTTTCATGTGCAGTGACCACTAGTGAGAGTGATTATTGTTGCTCGTGTTTTAGAACTAGAGCTTAGCTGATCAGCAGTCAGCCCAGATAATAAAGTACATCATCACTACCCCAGGCCCACACTGTTGTAGGATAGGAACTATAAGGGCTCTATTATAATTAGATTATCATCTCCACAAAGATGGCGGGAAGCTGCTGGGATAGGAATTTTGAAGGCTCATGTCATAAAATTGTATCATGCCTAAACCTTATACACAGGCTGGCTGCATGGGATTGTGGATTTACAGTAATCCGTTATATACTAAAATTGTATCATCTATGACACCCAGTAGCAGCTCCTGGAGGACCAGACACAGAAAGGCTCGTTAAATAAAAATTCATCATTTCTCACTCATGGACAGCTACAGGACTAAAGAAACTGTGAAGTGAATCCATTATAATAAAGTGTCATCCTCCTAAACAAATGAGGTGGCTGTTTGGGACCAGAACATATAAAGGGACCCCATTATAGTGATTGTATAACCCCTCCTATTACAATGCATCAGTGCTGCAGGACTGAAACAATAGAGATTTGCTCCATTACAATAAACATGTCTCCAAAAAACATGGCGGCGCGATGCGGGATCCGGAACACTGGAGAATTCATTAGAAAAGGTAATTCATCTCCTAAACTTGTGGCAGCAGCTGCTGCTTGGCTTAAACACTATAGGGCACTCAGTTATAAAAAAAAACTAAGTGCCATCCATCCTGCCATATAGTAGCTGCTCAAGCTTGAACTACAGGAGACTTCCGGCAAGGCTCCACCCATCAACTTGTTCCAGCCTTCCAAGCGGGTTCAAAATGTCACCTTCACCCCTGGACTTTGGTGGTGTGTGTAGATATGAGCTACATGGATGGTTCGGGGCCACTGGACCACAACACAGGATGCGCCACACAAAAATTACTCGCCTCTTATGGAACAGACTATCACACCCATCATTCTTCATCCCCAATCCATAGTCAATCCCCAGTTCTATGGTTGGGTCCATCGCCCAATCATAGCCCAGCTGGAGTCCACAACATGTCTAATGTCTTCATTCGGCTGTCAATTGTCATTGGACATAAAGGAGAATATTTGGGAAGCATGATGACCAGCTGAATGTCTACATCCTTGTTCCTCTGGATAGAAAATCAATAGATAGGCCATTTAGATGTCTGGGCAATTCAGACTGGTTTTCCTGCACTTCAGGAACAGGATACAAGAATCCCCATTCTTCTGTCTCTTCCCTGGGCTCAGTAACTAGAGTTCTTTATGTTCACTTATAGTATATGACACTATAGCTGAACTGCCTAGAAAAACCACATATTGGTTCCCAAAAAGACTTGCATTGGAGCTCATACAATTCTATGATAGACAAAAGTACAACACTCTTTTTCTGTTTAGGCTGTGCCTCTCCACTGCGTCCACTCCGAGTAGAGAGGTTCAAGTTAAGTTAGAAACTATACATAAAAAGAGCAGTCATAGCCCCTAATTGACTGCAGTTCTTAGTATAGGACAAGCTTTACTTAGACTACTTATAGGAACTACTAAGGATGGGATGCTGCCTTCCACAGCTCCTGGTCACCAGCCCAGAGAACAGGGGCCAGCCCGAGCAGGGAGACCGAGCCACAGGACCCTGCCCACCAACCCCTTTGACCAGGAGACTGACCTTCTGAAAGAAAGGGACCTTCGCTCAGGCCTTTCCTTAACCTTAAAAATCTTCTTCTGACAGGAAGGAAGCTAGAAGCCTCTCCAGTGCACTTGCCTATATTGTTTTGCACTTGTACTCCTCCAGGAAAGAAAAGAGCTGCTGGTTTACTGGTATGCACAGGTGGACTTAGCACCCACAGGGTTACCACACCCTTACCATCCTTTCCGGAGAGCATATGTGGCGATAGCAGTCTGTATTCTGGAGGATCCAGCATATCCTGGAGAGCCTCCAGCCTAGCCACTGCGGCTTTACACCCCTGTTTTAAATAAAAAACTTTTCCTAATAAAGTTTATTAAGAAAATGTTACTTATCCCTGATGTTAAAAAGTAAAATCAAAATAGTAGTTTACCTTTGAATATCTTCTTTTGGCTTTTGAACTTCTTTGTGACAGCTTTGCTCTTTACTCCATACTCGGTCTAGAAACATGGAGGAAGGAGGGAATTAAGCTGAGTGTAACTAGATCTGCAATTTGGTAGGTGCTTTGAACAAAGTTTAATGAGAATCTTAGTCAAGTAAAAGGTGGTCCTAGACAGTAGGTAACATCTAAGGGATGAAGAGTGGGCTACAAGATGTACCAAATTTATCAGCGTTGATTTACGTGGTAGATTTATAATAAGTAGGAATTCGGACTGGCCCCTGAAACACTTAGGATCGCTGTTTAACTCCTAATAATGAACCCCTAAAAGCTTAGGGCCCTTAAGGATTATATGCTATAAAAATTAATGGGCCTCATAGTCTTTTAACTCTGTTGTTTAAAACTCAGTCGACCTGCAAATAAAGTGACTCCGTGATGGGAATCGATTCTAGATTACAGACATGACACCCCATACCATAGGTGTAATCAGCATCAGTAGGTCCTTACACAAGTTCTCCTCGTTTTATTAATAAACCACGAGGTTTAACGACATAAATTTTAGTCACAGACTGTACGGTAATAAAGTATTATATATTTATGGTATCTAATAGTCAATGTTCTCAAATATACAGGGATGATTTAAAAATAATATGAAAAAAATAAAATTCATGCTCCACTCCCACTTTTTACAAATAATATCATGAAATAAAAATTCATAATAAATAAAAAGTCCTACTTGACCTGCGAAAAGTAAACCCTCATTCAGCTATGTGAATGGAAAAAAATAAAAAGTCACGGCTCTTGGAGAAGTGAAAACCAACTAACATCTCTGTAGGCGGCAAAGAGGGTTTAACTTATTCCCCATGATAAAACTCTAAAAATGCTCCTGAAAAGTGTCTCAATCAGATAGTATTCTTCCACATTTTCTTGATACTACTTTACACTACACTATTAGGGAAAAGTTACTAAAACAAGCATTTCAGCAAGTGTCGGAACTTATTAGAGGCACAGGCTTCACAAATAATTTTGCATCTAGAGAACTCCATACACCCAGAAACAAATCTGCAGCAGCTGGGATATGATTGTGTGAGGGTGTTCTATACAGTGGAGTGCCGTGGCTTGACCTACATTGTAGGTGAGTGGGCCCCACCGTGTCCATCGACTGAGAAAGTGGTAGAGGGATAAATCGGCAAAGTCACTGTTTTTGGGGGAAAGTTGGCTTTCCCCAGCCTTACTGAAACTGGCATGCAGCAATGCTGAGCTTCTCGCTGTGAGTGTGGTAAAACCTGAAGGACACGCATGGGGGGCATTTATACCTAGTTTTCATTTAGTTTATTCTGGGATTTATTTATGAAGGCAACCCTAGGTAAAACTCTTGCTAGAAAAGAAATTTGAATTAAAAACTAGGCTGAGTGCACACTGGGTTTGTACACTACATTTATAAAGTTGTTAGACCATCAATATCAGATGGGTGGGGGCTGACTCTCACCCCTGCCAATCAGGCTGATTGCTGTACTAATATGCCGAGAGCTGCAGATTCTTCCGTTTTTACTTTGCTCCGTAGCAGACCTTGCACACTGCACTCCAGTAGTGGAGTGTTCTATATGATTTGCAGAGAGTCTCATTCAACATTCCAGTAGACATTTATTTTTCCTTACAAAATCAAACCCTCTGGGGTGAGAGAGATGCCACTGTGTGGCATCCAGCACAGGCCTCTATCAGGCTTATGTTGAGGTGTATGGAAGTCATGATGGAAGTCCTTAGATACAGATAATATACAAGAGAAACAGTCCAAAAAGCATTACTAATTACAATAAAAAGTAAAAATAGCCCAATGAGGCCCCCGCCATGTTGCCAGACTGCCTTAAAACTCAAGCCAAATACCAGCAGTGCCAGGTGTAGTGACATCCACAGCCTTACAGCTTGCAATTGGTGCAGAGCAGTCCAAGTTCTAAGCAAATCATAACTTGACAGCTTGAGGGACAAGTCCAGAGAGACAGGGCGGTACATTTGTGTTAGATTGCTTAGCTCACTATAGAGCAGGTTAGTACTGAACATTGGGTGTAGGTCACAGATCAGGATTGCATTGTATATTACGTTGTAGCTCTTGAGCAGGTTGCCTCTTTCCTTACGAGGTCAGTTCTCCCGGAGCTGAATAATGAAATACATATATACAGCAATATGCAGCAGGACAAATGGAATCCCGAGGGAGATCCGATCGCCACATCTGGGGTCGAGGCTTTTCCCCCTGGTGCAACTCTCCGGGGTTTGTTTACCTTCCCTCTGGATGTTTTGGATCAGTGGCTCTTATCTCAGGACAGTGTTGGACTGGTCCTAAAAATAATACAGCAAGTTCTATGGTCTCATAGATCCTAGCATAAGAAATTACTGTCATCCCCTATTTATTTTATTAAAGAAGACTAGTAATATTTATTACAATGTTTGCTTATTACTATTTAATAAAAAAATTAAAAATGATGTGTGTGGTGTTTGTATTTGTCTGGATTTTTCATGTACACAGTGACCATAATGAGAGTGATTATTGTTGCTCAATATTTGGGAACTAGACTTAGCTGATGATCAGCCGATAATAAAGTACATCATCTTCTAAACACGACGACAGCCACTGCTACCCGGTGACCAGGAACCATGAGGGGGCCTCTATTATAGTTGGAGTACTCATCTCCTAAAGATATGGCTGGAAGCTGCTGAGGACCAGGAATAGTAACTCGAAGACTCACTATCATAAAGTGTATCATGCCCTAAAACATACACAGCACGGCTGCAGCAAGGTTGTCGTGCACTAGCAATCTCATAATAAAGTGCGTATCATCACTCATGGAACACGGGCGGCAGCTCCTGGAGGACCAGAAACCAGAAGACTCAGTTAAAACAAAGTGCATCAGTCTTCCTGAACCCCATGGAGGCAAATGCGTGCTGCATGGACTTAGAAGCCGAGGTGAATCCATTAGCAGTAAAGTGTATCATCTCCTAAACAAATGGGGGCAGCTGTCTGGGACCAGAACCTCATAGGGACCCCATTAGAAGTAGGTGAAGAACCTCCTAAACTACTAATGCCATCAGTGGCTGGGACCAAAAACAATAGGTACTCCATTACAACACAGCATATCATCTCCAAAACTCATGGCGGCAGCTGATGCGGGATCAGGAACACTAGGAAATTCATTAGAAAAGAGGTAATTCATCTCCCTAAACTTGTGTGCAGCAGCTGCTGTAGCAATGGGCACTTATAGGGCACTCCGTTATAAAAAAAGAAAAACTAAGTGTATCATCCACTATACATATAGTGGCAGCTGCTGCTAGAAACATGAACTACAGGAGACTTCATTATAGGAGGCTCCCTTCCAGCTAACATTATTCCAGCCCAAGACTTCCAGCGCGTTCAAATATCCCACCTTCACCTGGACTTCCAATTGGTGTGTGTGAATGTAGACTGCATGGATGGTTCAGGGGCCACTGGACCACAACACAGGATGCATACACAAAATTATAACACTCTTATGGAACAGACTGTCACACCATCATTAGCTGTCCCCAATCACATAGTCAATCCCCAGTTCACAGCATGGTTAGGTCCATCGCCCAATCATAGCCCAGCTCGTGTAGGTCCACAACATGTCTAATGTCGTCATTCAGCTGTCAATTATCATTGGACATAAAGGAGAATATTTAGAGCTTGCCAATGTGTAGATGTCTACATCCTTGTTCCTCTGGATAGAAAATCAATAGATAGGCCGTTTAGATGTCCTGGGCAATTCAGACTGGTTCCTGCACTTCGGGAACAGGTTGCAAAGAATCCCATTCTTCTGTCTCTTCCTGGGCTCAGTAACTAACAGGATTCTTTATGTTCCATATAGTATATGACACTATAGCTAGACTGCTAGAAAAACTACATATTGGTTCCCAAAAAAGACTTGCATTGGAGCTCTATACAATTCTATGATAGACAAAAAATTGCAACACTCTTTCTGTTTAGGCTGTGCCTCTCCACTCGTCCACTCAGTAGAAGGTTCAAGTTAAGTTAGAAACTATACATAAAAGAGCAGTCACTAGCCTAATTGACTGCAGTTCTTAATAAGGACAGGCTTTGCCAGACTGTATGAGAACACTGAGATGAGATACTCTGCCTCAGCTCCTAGTCACCAGCCAGGAACAGAGGCCAGCCAGACGGCCGAGCCACAGAACCTGCCCACCAACCTTTGGCCAAGGAGACAGCCTTCTGAAAGAAAGGACCAGCTAGCTCAGGCCTTTCCTTAGCATAAAATCTTCTTCTGACAGGAAGGAGACTGGGAAGCCTGCTCAGTGCACTTGCCTATATTGTTTTGCATTGGTACTCCTCCAGGAA
>JAKVIS010006522.1:0-10491 GCA_033119425.1 Bufotes viridis
TATAACTGGGATGTCACCCCATACATGTTACCCAATAGCGCATGATTACATTCCTGTAATTCTGCCCACTGGCCCGTGGTATTGCCCATATGGCACAGGTAGGTGAGTGTTAGGTCCCGAGCTACTTGAGAGACCTTGGCGCGGTGCTCGGGCTGAAGACATGTCCTCCACTGCAGGACATGTTGACTAACCTCTCAATTTTAACATCAGTTTGGGGGCTTAGTAGGACCACAGTGTGCACCTGTTTTGTCATTTGTTATTGCTATATTGTTATATTATTTATCACATCCACACTATTTCCATTTTGTGTAGGATTTCTATTGTGGTACTTGTGGTCCGCTGCGGGCATCCTCCACGGTATGCATTTTTGCTGGGCATCACCATTAGCAACGGGCGACAAGTGCAGGATCTGCTCCCCTGTATATATATGCACAACTGCATTTTTGGGTTGAGCACATCCTGCTTCATGCCGCCTTTCAGCTGGTTTGTGCCAATAGCGCATGACAAAGCGTCACACATTTATTCCGATGCATTTACTAAATGTAGCTGTTGTTTTGTTAGAATACCCTCCACAGCCAGAGTCCGTCCTCGGGTACAAACCGGCCTTGAAATAGACATGATGTCCCTATAGTTCATTGCAATCCAGGGTGAACAAAAATCAATGATTTTTTTTTTAAAAAATCTAAAAAATCAGATTTTTTTTAAATTTAAATCGGATTTTTTTTTTTTATATAAAATGCTTTTTGAGGAAAATATATTACTATCCAAAGGTTATTCCATCATGAAATAAAGATTAGTTTTTTAATGATGTACAATAGGGCTGTATATGTTTAATTTTTTTAGTAAATAAATTCCATTAATCCATTCACAATGTCCGGCTCTTCCAGAGGTTTTTCTTAGATTATTGGGCAGTTTCTCTGCCTACAAGATATTATCACAGAGGCTTGGGTTAAGGATAAAACCAAACTGAAGCGGGCGGGGTGGACAGAAACTGCAATTACAGTAATTAAAGCTTCACATCGTAAGGCCTGCGCTACACTGACACTTTCTGTAGCGATACTGATTTTAATGGGAATCTGTCACCAGCAACCTCCCTACCCAACTGCTTGCATAGAGGCACAGCTGTGGTCAGGGACGGATTGGGAACTTAACGTGGCCCTGGAAAAACCCCTAAAAAGGGCCCCATGTTGCTGATGGGTCTAAACTGAAGGGACAAGATACTGGAGACGTGCCTGATGGAGCTGTGGCCTCCCTTGCTTGACAATATCCCCCCCCCCCCCCTTACCCTTTTTTGTTTTCCCTTCCCTCTTGTTTTCTGTCTAGTGTTTTTGTCCTCCATGTTTAAACTTTTTGCATTTGTCCATATGATGTTGATGGTATATCTTTGTAACTACACCATGATCACCTACATGTCACCTTTTCGACTCTTGCTTGGTTACATCTGGATGTATGCATTTCATTCCAAACTTGTTTCAATAAAATTATGATTGAACCATAAACTGACGGGACAAAACAAGTAGGCAGGGACAACAGAAGTAGGCAGGGCTGCAATACCATAGTGCAGTACAAAATACTGCCCCAGCAGAACCAAACAAAATCCTGCCGCCCCAACCACAGTATTCAACTGTATCACCGTCATGAGAACGGTAATACAGTTGAGTTCAGGAGGGCACCTGTGGTCGTTGAGCATCAGATCATTATGTACCTGGTCTGCGGCCATCAAGAGGGCTTGAGTGGCCCCCTGGGCATCAGCCTACCAGGAAATTTCCCTGTAGGATCTATGGCCAATCCGCCCTGGCTGTGGTTCACTTAATTAAAACACTGGTTTTCTTTTGTTGATCTGAGGATCCATTCCCAAATTAAGATAGATTTTTCTTAACATGCAAAGACTTTAGTGCAATGAAGGCGTCACCGTTGCTCTTACTGCAACAAAGCTCCACTCCTTTTTATGGCCAGCCCCTCCTTCTCTGCTGTGCCATTGTCTGGTCCTGCTGTGCCATTGTGTGGGTTGTCTCGTCACAAACAAGGGGGCATATCCTAGCAAAAGCCCTCCATTCATTTCTGAGCGCTGGCTATTTCCGTCGAGCCTATAACAGTGAATGAGAGCGGTGGCCGGTGGGCATTTACTTCTATGGGGAGCGCGCTTGGTGGTGGCCGAACTGGAGTCGTCCAGCCACCACTTTGCGGGGCCCCCTTCCCGATATAGGTGTGGGTCCCAGCAGAGGGTCCTGCACCTTTAAGACAATGGGGGCATATCCTAGCGATATGCCCCCATTGTCTGTGATGAGACAACCCCTTTAATGACTGTGCCTTTCCACAGTTTTATTTCCAGAACCATGCGGCCAACAACCAATCTCGCTCATTCCTTGGCCGCTTCGATGCTGTTGTGCATGAACTTAACTCTTACATTTTCTTGTTTTTATATACTGGTTTCAGGGAGGATGAGTGGCCAAAAGTCTTTCTAGAGGGCCTCTTTCAGGGGGCTTGCTGCAGGAGGAGAGCCTGACACAGGGATGCTGTGAGCTATCTGCTCGTCTGTAAACGCCTGTGTCATGCTCCCACCTCCCTCAGGTATCACACAGGGTAGAACATAGTGCATTCGTTTTGTCCAGAGCTAAGAGTACCATTGTATACCGTTCAGATTTTTCACTTTTGCCTTGACTATACAGCTCCCTGGAAGAACTGTGCTCCAACCGTATTACCTCTGGAGGAAAAACTCTCTCATACGTCTTTTTCCAAAGCTCCATGGGCGTTCGGGCGTTAACCTGTCTCAGGTCACTGTCGGAGGCAGGAGGGGTCCCTAAAGATTAAGACAATGTAAAGCTTCAGTTAAAGAAAGTTTTCGCCACACGCCGAGTTATGCAGAGTTCACCTGTCACAATCTTACTGCAGTTTTTGGCACTATCTGAACGAAAATGCATGAAATCCACCTCGTGTTGCTGCAATTTTTGCACAAATCGCTGAAAATAAATGTGATTTGACCGTGAAAGGTGAACTCACCCTAAAGGAAAAAAGAAAAACATCTCACCGATCTGACTCAGGGAATCGGACCCAGCTGGAATGACGAGAGGCTTGTTGTGATCCACAGACATGAGCTTGCTGCAAGTTTAACATAATCATGTGGTGAAAGACAAGAGAAATGTGTTTTATGAATATTTCATAAATCTGGTTGAAAAAGACTGGAGTTCTACTCAGGGGCTAAGCATGAAAATATATTCAGGGGGGTTATCCGAGTCTTTGTAACTGATGACCTATCCTCTAAATAGGTCATTGGCACCCGGGACCCCCGCCGAACAGCTGTTTGAAAAGGCCTGGCTCTCCTCTGAGCGGTGCGGCTTTCTCGCTGCTTATCACTGGCCTAGGATAACCAGCGAGAAGGCCACGGCGCTCAGAGGAGCACCGAGGCCTTCTGAAACAAGTGATCGGTGGGGTTCTGGGTGTCAGACCCCCACCGTTCAGTTGCTGATACCATATACAGAGCACAGGTCATAGGTTACAACGAGCGGGATAACCCCTTTAAAAGGTCACCAATTCATTCATGTGACACCATGCTGCCACATTTTATCACTGCGGTTTCCCTCCAATGATAACCTTGCTCAGATATGTGTTGCCGCAATTGGCCACCCCACCAATATAAAAGTATGGCCACAAGTACAGATTTTTTTTTTTTTGGTGCAGTTTGTAAGGCCAAAACCAGGCGTGAATTTTTAAAAAAAAGAGACATTTCTATCCTTGATGCTTTCTTTTTATGATCTACACCTCATTTTGGCTTTCAAAGCGACATGTGCCTGTACCCTTATCCTGGTGGGGTGTCCTATTGCTACACACATCTGAGTAAGGATATTGCTGGGGGGAAATTGCAGTGATAAAATGCGGCAAGACGGTGTTACGTGATTGAATTGGCGACCACTTAATACATGGGGTTTGAGCACCTGAACAAGTTGAGATGTGGCAATACATTTTGCATATGCGCATGGGCCGCTCTTACCTCCTGTCTTGTCCAAATGCCAAATGATTTACAAATGAGCGTAAGACACTTTTGTGAGATTCAGCTTTGCTCGTGAACTGTAAAGACAAAGACAATCCTCTGTGTTAGGGCTCTTTCACACTAGCGTTTTTGTTTTCCGGCATAGAGTTCCGTCGTCGGGGCTCTATGCCAGAAAAATCCTGATCAGGATTATCCCAATGATCCCAATTCTGAATGGAGAGAAATCCTTTCAGGATGCTTCAGGATGTCTTCAGTTCAGGACCGGAACGTTGTTTGGCCGGAGAAAATACCGCAGCATGCTGCGCTTTTTGCTCCGGCCAAAAATCCTGAACACTTGCCGCAAGGCCGGATCCGGAATTAATGCCCATTGAAGTGCATTAATCCGGATCTGGCCTTAAGCTAAACGTCGTTTCGGCGCATCGCCGGATCTGACGTTTAGCTTTTTCTGAATGGTTACCATGGCAGCCAGGACGCTAAAGTCCCGGCTGCCATGGTAAAGTGTAGTGGGGATCGGGGGAGCAGTATACTTACAGTCCGTGCAGCTCCCATGGCGCTCCAGAGTGACGTCAGGGCGCCCCACGCGCATGGATCACGTGATCCATGCGCATGGGGCGCTCTGACGTCATTCTGGAGCGTGCCGGGAGCCGCACGGACTGTAAGTATACCGCTCCCCCGCTCCCCACTACTACTATGGCAACCAGGACTTTAATAGCGTCCTGGCTGCCATAGTAACCTTAAAGTATTTCGAAGACTGATCAGGATCCTGATCAGTCTTCTAATGCTTTCAGGCGACTTGCGTTCTGACGGATCCGGCGGGACGGAAGTGCCTGCCGGATCCTCAGAACGCAAGTGTGAAAGAGGCCTTACTGACATTTATTACCTATTTAGGATGTTCCAAAGTGTAGAGAAGAGCTTTTCCAACAGACGGATGACTGTAAAGGCTCATGGACATTTTATTCTGAAATATACTAGAGCTGCCAAAGAGGTCCATAAATCAGTTTACAAAAACGTGTCATAAGTGATTGCAAATATTTTTTTTTTTATTATTTTATACAGATTTTAAGGCATTGTCTGGTAGTTGAGCAGAGATGATACCTGTAGCTGCATTTACAAGTAGCAATCATCCCCTCTGCATGGAGATGAGTGACTGACGTTCCTCCCCATACAGATTCATTGTTTGCCGCAGCAGGGTGTTCGGCTGCCAGAGAATGGTGATTTTATGTACCGCTTTTGCGTTTTCATTTTATTTCCCTATCTTCCTTGAGCCATAACTTTTTTATATTTCCGGTCCCATAGCTGTATGAGGGCTTATTTTTTGCAGGATAAGTTGTACTTTCTAATGCCACCATTAATTATGGCATACAATGTAGTAGGAAACAGTAAATAAAATCCAAATGGGGTGGAATTGGAAAATAAATTCTTCCACCATTTTACGGGTTTTGTTCCCACGGCGTTCCGTTTGCAGCAAAACTGACCCATGCCCTTCGTTCTCTGGGTCAGTACAATTACAAAGATACATGGCAAATTGGCCATTTTAACCCTTTTTTCCGTTGCTATTCGCAGTATTGTAAAAATATTTTTATATTTTAATAGTAAGGACGTTTTTGGTCGCAGTGGTACCCATGATGTTTATATTTTTGGTTATGTAGGTATTTACTTTTTTATTATACGGAAAGGGGGATGTTTTCAACTTTTATATATTTTTTTACATTTTTTATTTATTTTTTACGTTTTTTTTAAACTTTTTTGTGATTATTTTGAAGCTCATATATGAGCGTACAAAATGCATGAATATTTTTTTTAATTTTGAACAATCATGGATTTTTAAAATGAATTTATTGCTGAGAATTGCTCATTTCTTATGTTGGCCTGCCACCTGGTGGCCAAAATGAGAATTGCAGCTTCAATACTGTCTTCAGGGAGGCTGAGAGTATTGAAACCAATAACCGGCATTCTCACTGGCCACAGGGAATGCCAGTAACATGCCCGGAAGTGCAAGCTTCTGTTTTTTTTGACACTTTAGATGCTGTGATCTCACTAGATCACGGCATCTAAAGGCTTTAATTACCGTGATCGGCATTATTGCCGGTCGTGTGGCAATCAGCCATGGGTTTGAAAAAGCAGAGACCTGCCGGCTATGATGCCCGATGCACGTGCGAGCGGACGCCTATCGCTCCAAACAGGGTAGCAAAAGGGTTAAAGGGAATCTGTTACCACAATTGTGAACTATAAGTAGTACTGCACAAAAGCAGTGCAGATCAGCATTTGTTATTTTCCTTCTTACCCCGACTGTCTGCACTCACCCACTGAAATACACAGTCTGGACTGCTTTGTTGTGCCAACATGAGGGTCCATTCACACGTCCGTGTGTGTTTTGCGGATCCGCAAAACACGGACATCGGCGATGTGCGTTCCGCAATTTGCGGACCGCACATCGCCGGCACTCTCATAGAAAATGCCTTTTCTTGTCCGCAATTGCGGACAAGAATAGGACATGTTCTATTTTTTTCGGGAACGCAATTGCGGACCCGGAAGTGCGGATCCGCAATTGCGGACCCGGCCGGGACATCGTCTGTCCCCATTGAAATTAATGGGTCCGCAATTCCGTTCCGCAAATGCGGAACGGAATTGCGGACGTGTGAATGGACCCTAATGGAGAGGACTCCTGTGCGCATGCACAGCAGTCCTCACAATGTATTTCAGTGCAACTTTGACAGGGGTGGAACAGGGGGCAATCTGGGCTATATGGGGTTAACTAGAAATTGATGCAATATTTGCGCTACACACAGCAGAAATAGGGTTTACTAAAAACAGATAGCGCTTAGGAAAAAACAATAAATCTTTATTGGGGTACAATGGATCAAAAAGAACCGGTGCAATTTATTGATATACCAGGGTGCGGTTTGATCCAGTGTGACCAATGCCTAATAACTCCCTGTTTGCACCGCTATATAGTAGATAAATATGTGCGGTTAGGGTGGCTGCCGCTGCGCTGGTTATATCAATATTCAACCGCTAGCAGCTGGCATCACAGTGCTCCCACACTAACCCTACTAGGAATATCTTGTGAGGCCGCTAATATTCTAATACTGATATAAGTCGCTCAGCTCTCTGTATTCACAGCTCAAGGCGTTTCCTCGCCCTATTGCGGGCATCTCATCAGGAGCTATCAAGAGAGAAAAGGATCGCATTCACATTGCAGACATCGCGCGCCACTGCTGGCGTGCACGCGATACAAGCCTCTGGCGCTGGGCTATATATCTGCAGTACTACTCATGTATTACTGCAGATAGCAGTCCAAGATCGTGGTGACAGGTTCCCTTTAATACATCAAACTCATTTGTTTTAGATTGTGAACCTTGTCTATAAAGCTTCAGAATTTCAGCCTTTATACAAACCAGCAGAGAAGCTCCAAAGTAATGTGATACAAAGCGGAGTGTTTTGCAGATTATTTTTCTTTTTTCGGACTCAAAATCCTGAAATCAATGAAACGCACGATTAAGTAATCATTGGGAATTAAAATACATCATACAGTAGATGAGGAAACTCATTCATCGTGCACATTGACTGATTGTTTTGTTCAGATAGACGGCAGTCATGTAATACAGGGCTGCTGACTCTTAGCATCTCTCCACCCTGATTTGTAAAGGGCGGTTCCAAAATGGAGTCTCAATGTATAATGTACTTTTGTCCTAACAGAACATGAAATAGAGGAGTTCTGATTCCTTTTCGAAACCAGCTTCTCTTAGCAGGATGATAGTCTTTTTATGATGGCAGATTACATATTTTTTGGATCAAGTTAACAATTTGCTTTTTGAAAAAAGATGTAATTTCTTACCTGGAAAATATCATATTTGCTTCCAATAATCAATAAAGGCAATAGAAATGGGTCAATTAATTCTCTGTCCTGTTTGGAATAAAAAATAAAAAAAAAGCCTTAAAAGAAAGTAAGCAATTAAAGAGGGGTGCACATATGGCCCTTGATACAATCCTGTGTGGCCCCCACCAATCTGGTAGCAGATATGTTTGTCTATGTCTTATGGTCGCTCACATGTATTTTGCAGTTATTTTCCCATTACATGGGAGTCCTGGAAGCTTAACCAGACATTTATGGTATATACTGCGTGACATAAGTACGGTCATAACCCTTTGAGTTATATTTTTGGCACTTGGGTTCTGTTCAGTCTGCAATATGGCCCCCAACCAGAAAAGGGCGTGCACCCCCGCTATAAAAGCATGACGGCCCAAGTTCACAAACAAAAGCGGAGTGAGCAGACTGCTTCCCATTTAGTTTCGCTCTACTAAGCCAGGATCTTTCTGATCTTTCCCCAATTCTAAGCCTGTTTAGTGATGTGATTATAGAATTTGGAATTGAAAACTGGGTGTTACCAGGTGGTGGGGGGTCCCTGCACAGTGGTAATAGAGACCAACTGGTCGTCACTCCTGGTCCTCGTGGGTGGTGCTCAGTGGTAAATTTAATGCAGAAACAAAGTAAGTTGAATCACGGCACTCAAAAGTAGTAGTAAGTAGTATTTATTCCATCCAAAATTATTTCAACAATAAGCCATTGGCCAACGTTTCCGTCTAACCTAGACCTTGATCACGGCCAAAGATGTGGCTGCCCAAAGTTTATGTTGGAGGATGGCGTATGCCATCCTCCAACCTACACAGTGGTAAGCCTCATTCACACGTCAGTGTTTTGGTCAGTGATTTCCATCAGTGATTGTGAGCCGAAACCAGGATTGGAGCCTGCACAGACATGAGGTATAAGGGAAAGATCTGCACCTGTTCTGTGTTTAGAGCCGCACCTGGTTTTGGCTCCAAATCACTGACCAAACACTGACGTGTGAATGAGGCTTTATACTGTTCATTCAATGCTGGCAGTAAAAGGCTGTGAAACAAAAAACCCTTTGGCAAGGGGAATGGTAACACCCATTTGTCAATTGATTTAAAAATTTACAGTAGGATTAACAGAGAAACGGCACAATGCCGTTGTATGATACGATGCTCCAGAACTGGTACTGTATGGGGAATAGAAGTAGTGACTGAAACATTCTGGATACTTACAGGATGGTTGTTTGGAATATTCCTCCAAATGTTCTGCATGATTTGATTTACTGCCTTAGAATTGGACTTTCCGATATCGGCGATAATTTTATCCACTCGCTTCCTGGTGACTTGTAAAAGGCTGTCCATCGTGTGCCAAAGTTCATTAGGCTTCGACAGATCGAGAACAAGTACTACAGAAAACGTCCTATGAGATATAAAATAAATGGAAAAAAATAACAATATTGAAATGAGACAAAGCCTTCCTAGACATAATAAAAAGCTCAATATTCTATTGCGTTGAAAATGACTTCTTCCTGCTGAGTGGGGGTGCAGCGCCACCTGCTGGTGGAGCTTCATGACATTTCTGAAAAGCAACGAGGCTACAGAACGGAGAACAGAACACACGTGATAGAAAGGCAGGGCAGATAACCTTCAACACTGTGAGGCCACGTCCAAACACGACGGATTATCCGTCCGGATCTGCAGCGGAGCACAGAGGCAGCAAAGTAGATTCCATCTGAATAAATCACATCCACACACTACAGATATTTTCAGCGCCCCCCAAACTGACCTGTGTGGCGGTATGGATTTTATATCAGCATGTTGCTTCCTGATGCAGATTTTTACCCTTTTCAATTCACATGCAGATTTTGCTACACATTTCTTTTCCCCCATGGAAAGAGTATTTCCTGCACAAATGCATTTCACACACAACGGGCTAGATTTACTAATGCGTCTGTGCCAAAACCTGTCTAAAGAATGGCGACATTCGGTGCACCGGAGGTTTCGATACCTTTTTCGACACGCTTGTCAAGGGCTGAGGCTAAATTCACATGACGTACCTGTTTCTCACTCTGCAAAACACGGATACCGTCTGTGTGCATGGCACAATTTTCTCATTTCACTCAACAGAACCGGCTATTATTGTCCGCAAAACAGACAAGAATAGGACATGTTCTATATTTTGCGGACTGGCAGCATAACATCCGTGGGCTGTAGGCATTTTTTTGATAAATTGGTCTGTGTGTGATCTGTAAAAAATGCAGATTGGACGCAGACCCAAAATAAGATCGTGTGCACGAGGACAGAGGATGGGGTGCTTCTCTGGAAAGGGAGCAGGGTCTAGGATGCGCCATTTTGCACCACAATTCCAGAGTCAAAATCTGCACGAAAGGCAGCCAACCAATGGCTGGTGTAGACCAAGTCCACAGATATCGTGAGCTCACCCAATCCTAGGAAGCACGAGGCCACGCCGAGGAACCACAGGCGGCAAAAGTCCAATAAGTGAAGAAAGAAAGGTCCAGCTTCCGTTGCAAAAATCGTGAAGAACTTTATTCACATGGTGCGGTACAGGTTAAAAGCAGACAGGTACTCGTCTATGCGTTTCGGATCCACATATAACGATCCTTATTCATGACATGTCACGGAAGCTGGACCTTTCTTTCTTCATTTAA